>SCDS01000221.1:0-55247 GCA_004149465.1 Drosophila nigromelanica | reverse complement strand
TGACCCCCTCAGAATCGGGTTTAATGTTGATTTTTATACTAATTATGACTAACACAATCGATTAAAAACAAAAATTCGCAATTTTAAATTTTGAAAAAATTTTTTTTTCAAAAATGAATAAGGGGGGAGTACATGATATTTTCACAAAAAAATGAAAAAAAATTTATTTTCAAAAATGCATATATTTTAAATGCAGAACTAGTCTAGATGACAAAATATGACCAAAATGGCATCAAACATGAAAATCGGTTCAGTTTTGACAAAGTTATGGAAGTTTGAAGTATGGGAGCTATGGATCTGAGAGCTTTATTGTCAAAATTTTTGACCGACAGCAAGACGGACATTGCCCAAAATCAATATACTCATTCACTTTGTGAACGAGTATAAAAAGAAATAAATCTTAAAATGATTCTTATAGACAGTTTGAATGCTCGAATTACCAAATATACAATTTATTTGATATGGGTTCTTCAAAACATAAAAGCTAAATTGCACATGACCAGAACGCATTACAGTTGAAAAGGCTTACATCATGCTTATTTTCTCAGTCTTTAACACAGACATTTAACCCTCTTTTTGCAGTTCCATTTAATTAAATACATGCAAGGCATTCAGACCAAAAGAAGCGCAAAATTCTTGTAAAGTACATTTGCGGTCATCAAGTGTTGAAGTGTTCCGAGTGGCTGCAGTCAATTTATGAAGTGTTATGAAAAGTTTTGGCCATTTGGCTGGAGGCCAAACTTTTGAGCTGGCAGTGCCTGAAAAAGCAACTCAGTCAACTTGGCCGAGCTCAACAGTTTGCTTCTTAAGTACGTGGGATAAGCTTCTAAACATCTTTTAGTGCTGTCATCACTTCTGCCAACAAGTTTTTACAGCTACGAAGACCCTTGACTTTTGGGTTGGCCTGTTGGCTAGGATTCCAATTGCTACACGCAATTGTCGAGTATTTCGTTGGTGCGGGACAGGCATGCACTTATAATTGGAATTGCATTTTTAGTGCATTTATGTGTATTTGGTTTACAGTTGCGAGGGCAGCACTAAAAATATGTCAGACAAATATTTGCACTTACTGCCGCTAAGCAAACACCCGAAGCCCATTAATCCAAAAACAAATATTCATATGCATTAATCTAGCTGTGTTGTTGTGGGCGTTTAATTAAAATGTTGTTAACATTAGATTTCGACGCGTGACGACGTTAATGCCGTTCGCCAAATAAATAATTTCATTTCTTTATCATTTTATTTATTGTACTGAGCGCGAGCACGCGCTCTGGGTACTGTCAGTGTTTTAATTATTTTTATTTATTTTTTTTTTATTTTTATTTGCCTTCAATGTGCGCGGGGTTGGCCAAACACTTTTTCTATAAACAACAACAAACATTGCAGCAACAACAATATCATCAAAATATAAACATTACCACCCTGCCAACATTGCCTGTGCGCATCGCAATATTTTTGCTTAGTTTCATTTGATCATAATTTTAGTGCAGTAGCAAATGTGCGATTTCGACTCTTTTTTATGGCCACATAAATGTGCGTGAGTGTGTTGGTTTTAAACAAGCGATACATAAAATTCCGCACAGCATTCGGTTTCGTTCTATCTGTGCACATTACGTTTTTTATGGGCGCCACGGAAGGAAGCATCGAACGCATTGAATGGAACAAGTCGTGTGGGGGAGGGGGAGACAAAAAACATGATGGATTAAAGAATTGAACTGAGCAGCGTGCCATGGAATTTTTCTCGCGCAAAATTACTTCTTTTAATTGATGTCATATGATGCGAATTTGTTGTATGTTTATTGACATTGGCCGAGCTTAAGGCTGGGAAAATTTTCAAATGAACACCATTGTTTTTGTATGAAATGTACGAAATTTAAAGAAAATTTTGTTTGTTTAGCATTAAAAACATAGATATAAAACTGCCTGTTATGTTGTTTTTTATAGAACTTTTCATAGGCATATAGAATTCAATTATGCCTAATATTACATAAAAGGCCTAAAGCGTAACTAAATTCCTCGTGACTTCACTGTGCACAAGCACTTAACATATACTGTACACATATGTGTGGTTAACTTTATTTCGAATTCCATAAGAAGAAAAGTGGTGGCTTATCGCAAGTGGCTCAACATTGTCAACACCCTTTGCTTAAGGCAACTAACCCGTTGAAAAACTGGCAAGCGTCTTTTCTGAGGGAAAACACGCTTGGTTACAATATTGTTTACACTATTTGGCGAAACAAAAGAATGAAAGTACAAACATGGCTTTACTTTAAGTTAAGATGCAAGCACAAAAATATAGCCGCAAATGCATTTTTGTTGTTGCTTCTTCTTTTTTTTTTGTTGTGTTTACGTTTGCGTAAAATTTTGCATGGGCCAGGCCAGCAGAAACGGGGGAGTAGCAAACGCTGAATGCAATCTGTTTAAAGTTGAAAGGTGGCAATGCGGGTAACGTTTACAGTTTTATGAGCTCAGACTGGTAGAATGCTGTTATTGCTGCTGCTACTGCATTGCATTGTTTGTTGTTGCTGTTGTTGTTGTTGTTGTTGTTGTGGTAGCCGTTGCTTAAGTTCTTAGCGGGCGCATCTGTCTCTGTCGCACCTATCCGTATGTTTGACGCACGAAGCCTGCGAAATACAAAAAAAAGAGAGTGGAAAAGAAAACAATTCAAATGCTGTTTAACAAAGTTGGCAACGCCAAGCAGACAGGAAAAATATGGCATACTTTTAGGCACCAGCTGGAATGCCGTGTCATGCAAATTACATGACGAGACAAGATGATTAAGACAACAATTACCACACATTAAGCCCGGTCGTACACAAGCACATACACATAATTATATGCCCCTGGTCTCATATGACACCCAGAGAATGACAAATTTCAGAGTGCAATTGGGCGTAACCCAACACCGATTACAGTTTCATCATTTTGTACTTAATGGGACTGAAATGAGACTTGTCAGAGAGCTTTAGGATTGATTTGATTGATTATTAAAATGCTGCTTAGATTAAATTAGTGGACATTAAAGTTTTATTGCTAGTTGATTAGCACAAAGCAGACGTTATATACAAAGCAGAGCAATAACAACAACAATAACAACACCAACAAGAATAACAAGGCATTAGTCATAGCCACGATAGCCCCCATAGTTGCCACGATCAAGATAGTTATCACGCTCCCTGGCCGGCGGCAGACCAAAGCGATCGGTCTGCTTGTAATAACCATAACCACGATTACGTTGACCACTGTACTCTGGCTGCCAATAACCAGAATATTGTTTTAAGCCGCCATTACCTCCATATCCGCCATAGCCGCCATAGCCTGCTGTGCCCAGAATATTTGTTGTGGGATAGTAACCGCTGCTGGGATAATACCCACTGCCCGTGCTGGGATAATAACCGCTGCCCGTGCTGGGATAAAACCCACTGCCCGTGCTGGGATAGTAGCCACTGCCCGTGCCGCCGTAGTAACCATTGTAGGTGTTGCTTGGATAATAGCCTGAGCTGGGGTAATAGTTGGGTCTATTGTAGTAACCGTTGTTGTTTCCATAGATGGGATAGTTATAGCCATAGTTCGGATACCTAGAACCCTGTCCAAATAAACTGCCCAGGTTCAACACTTTAGGGCGCGGCAGAAATTGTTATAGGACAGGCATTAATTTAAATGAATATTAAAGCTTACACTTGGCTGACGTTTCAGCAGTGGCCAAATCACTCTGTTTGGCATCCTGTGCCGCAGGAACTGGCTCACTCAAAACAGCACCGAACAGCAGCAGCTTTGTTTAGATTTATAACACGCATTTTAGATTCATTGAATTTCTTTCCTAGTTGTATATTAATACTCACCAAAAGCGACAAGCACTTGGCATACATTTCAGAAGGTACTGTTTGCCCAATTGTATAAATTGCAAATGTCTAAAAATACGCTTGACAAACGCACAGTAGAGAATGGCAGAGAGACAACTGCTTGACGCGACGCTTCTACGTTAAATAATTCTGTTTCCCAGGCGAGGGGCCAATTTATATTTTTCATTTTCCGGCTGAGTTGCTGCGCTCAAGTCGACGTAGACGCCAACGTCGCCGAAACAAACAAACCGAGACAATAATAAAGCTTGGGCTAGCTCCAAGTCGCACTTCGAAGACCAGTTAAAACGCGCGCGGCTAAGTTCAATTTATTACTCATACGACACGTAAAGCAAGTGCGGCTCCAAGAAAACAAAACTTGAAGTGCGGTTACGTTATCAGGGCTGGGTGTTTTCGCACTCATTCCGCTCAATCAAAATTATTTTCATTAAGAAGTTTAATTTCAATAATATAATTGGAAAATTCTTTTATATATTTTTGTACTTAAATGTATTCAGCCTTGAATTTAGTTAATTGACTTAAGTAAATGTAATTTATAGTTTTAAAATTAATTTTACTTCGAGTTACGTTATTTTCTGATTCTTGAGTGCTTTTAACCTCAAATTAAACAGTACTTACGACCGTTTGGCTTGGTGATTATGTATTATTCTTAATATTTGTGTGGGACAGGTGACAAAATAAATGGCTCATTTTGGGTGTCTCTTGTCGCTTGTTTGTTGGCAGTGCGTGAGTTTAATTTGAGATATTTGCGGCTTAAACTTTAACAAACACAAACAAACGAAACACTGGAAATCGTTTTGTTTAACTTGGTTCACAGATCGCTTTCTTTCATGTGGCCCGACGGCATTATTATGAGAACTTCAGCCCAAATGCAAGTTATGTACTTGTTTGCATATTATATCTTTAATTCCAATTATCCGCACACACACACACACATACACACATATCTGTGACAGGGGCCAAAAACTTGCCGAACAAATATTTGTCAGCAATTTTTGTTTTTGTTCTTTCTTTTTTTTTGTCACACAACTAACGGCATTTGCTACTTCCCTTGTTTGGCTTGCCATAACGCGGCCAAAAAGATAATAGATAATAATAATAATAGATAATAGACCAATGTACAATTTCGTAACACCCAAATGCCCTTCAACGCACACACTCAAAATTCATTCACTAAACTTGGAGGTGTGGTGACTAATTGGCTAATTTTATTAAGAGTACCCGGGATATATATAATTGACAGGAACCAGCTGATGCAACGTAGTCTTCGTTTGCCTTTAAAAGCCAAGTTCAATTTGTAAGCTTCACTCCCCCACCTTGTCTTATATCTTAGAGTATATATAACCCCAATGCATATCTTTTAGCTGAAATGTGTGAACAATATTTGGGCTTGTACAATGCGGGAATTACAACTGTTCAATATTGACTTGTCACAGTCGTAAACTAAACAAAAACTGGGTTACGTGGCCGTAATTCAAGGTGAACAAAAGGCAAAGATATTGTACATATTGTACTTTAAAAACTTTAAAGGTTTGTCCCACATGATGTAAGAGCTATTACTCTGTGTCTAACAATTTAAGTAGTCTTCATTTCTCTCCAAATATTTTTAATTATTTACATTTAAGAAAAATGGGCTTTTAGATATATATAGAAAGCTCAAAGTTTTTCCCAATTATAAACTTTCAGCGAAAGCAAATATAAATTGGAATTTCCATTGCACTTTACCCAATTTGTTTAATTTTCCGTTGTTTACCAATCGATATTTGGCCCTGGCTTAAATTTAGTAATTGACCAAAAGCAACAAAAACAAATCACATAAATGTATAAAAATCATTTTTCCATAGCATTTTGTAAAAGCAACATTAAATTTGCTTTTAAAGCTAAAATGAAAAGAAACTCTCTTATAAAATTAGCAATAAGGAAACAAAACAAACGTTAACCCGCTTATACTACATTTTTAATGAGCATTTTCTTTCAAAATGTCCTTTTCATTTTTAGCTTATAAATTTGAAGACGAAGCTCAAAAAGTTGTTGATGTAATGAAAAAAATCTATATTTACATAGTTTATCTAAGTTTTTATTAATAATTTATTTAAGCATTACTCTCGGTAATTCTTATGCGAGGCATGAATATATATTATTTGGAATATTAAGTTGGATAATTAATACGATATTGCATACTTTTTGGCGGCGCTGTAAAAAGAATACTTTTTGACTTCTCTTGAATAATGGTAAAGAATTTAAGAAATTGATATTTCTTATATTTTATTTAATTTCATAATTTCTCTTTAGACATAACAATTCATTTCTCCGTTTCAAGCATTATTAGAATAGAGATTAAATAAACTATCAACTAAAATCTAAAGAAAGCGAACAAAATACAAATTAATACATAGAATTACAAAAATGCATAATAAACAACATGTCACAAACAATTTTTTTTTCTTCCATCGTTTTTCATAGTTTTTCTAATTTCGTTCTGCCACTGCCACACATCAAAATGCATATGAAAAACAATTATGGAAACGATTTATCAACAGTATTTCAGATAGAGATAGAGTGATAGCTGACAGGATGCTTGAAGTGCATTTTGAGTATTACGAGTACAAAAAAAGCAAAATTATTAAAAAGAACAAATAAATGAACACATTCAATGGGCACTCCTGTTCTTTTTTTTCGTTTTCTTTTATGTTATCCTTTCCTGGCTGTGAGAGTATTCTCGTTAATAAAAACACTTAGACTAAAGCTGTTTAGCTGGTAATTAGGTTAATTGAGGTGCTGCGGACTGGGAGTAGAAGTGCAGGGAGTGCTGGTGGTGCTGGGAGCGGATTGTTATCGGGAGCTGGGAGTTGGGATAGTTTCAGAGACGTCCATACGTCAATTGTGTTGTCTAGTTCGTTGTCTCGGCTTTGATCTTATCATCGGTCACAGTAGCTGTCGCTTTGCTCTCCTCAGACGCAGCTGCCGCAAGCGGCTCTACGGGTGCTTCAGCCTTAGCTTTGACCTCCTCAGAGGCCGCAGCAACGGGTGCTTCAACTTTGACCTCAACGGGCGTGGCAGCTTCGGCCACTGGTGCCTCAACCTTGGCTTCTACAGGAGTGGCAGCTTCAGCAACGGGTGCCTCAGCCTTGACTTCGACGGGCGTGGCAGCTTCAGCAACGGGTGCAACAGGTGCCTCAACCTTCACTTCTACAGGCGTGGCAGCTTCAGCTACAGTTGCAACAGGTGTCTCAGCCTTAGCCTCGACGGGAGTGGCAGCTGCTGCTGCAGGCTCCACCTTGGGAGCATCCTCAGCATTCGTCTCGCGCTTCTTGTGGTACCTGTCCAGGTTCTGGGTGCAGGAGCAGGGACACATGCATTGGTCCTTTGGCCCGGCGCCCGAGAAGATTGAGTGCACACTGAAGCTATTTGGAATTGAGGCTGGCTGTACGCCCAGTGGGAAAGGATCAACGCTCTGATATTTGTTGGCAGTGTTTATGTTATTATCATCGCAGTTGGCGTAGTACTCTTGTGGCAGTATGACCACGGGCATGAAGGCGATCACAGCACCCTTGGGTATCTTGTCGGGTGGATAGAAGGCCGGCTGTCCTGGTGCCTGTGGCACGACGGGCAGTTGGTTTAGTGACATGGCGTTCATTATGCTGCCGAAATTCGGATTTCCGCTGAAGCCGGTGAATTGTTTGTTAAAGTCGACCGAGGCCGGGTTCGGATTGGGATAGGTGGTGGAGGAGGTATAGGTTGTTTTTGATGAGTGCGTCTTATCAGCATTACAAACGCAGGATTCGCTGCTTGGCGGATTCGACGGCACATGTAATGGGGGAGAGGGACGTGGAGTTACATTCTTGGTGATGGGCTCAACATAAATGGTGCTCGTGGGTTTCGGTTCGATGTAAATGGATGGTCGTGCTGTCGGTCTGTTCGTCGGTGCCGGTTCAAACGGCCTTGGCGTCGATGGCTTGTAAGCCGGAGTCGGTTTGGGATTGTACGTGCTGACTATGTGTGGCGGTTGTGGCTGTATCGGTTTGTATGGTGTGGGTGCGGGTGCGGGTGCAGGTACAGTCTTATGGATATCAATATTACCCTTTGTTATTGTTGTAATGCCATTTACTGGTCTATCCGTATTAATAGTGATAGCCGGGACCTTTGGCTGTGTTATCGTCGTAGTAATTGTTTTAATTGGCGGTCGTGGAGTGGGATTCGCAGGAACATGGTTAGGAACGGTATTTGGGAAAGAAGGAGGAATATAGGTTAGTGGTGCTTTAGTGGTTGGCACTTTCTTAATCACAATATTATCGTTATGATCGTAATTTGGCTTGAAAGTTGGTGGCTTATAATTCGGTTCAACAACTTGTGATAATGATGGTGGACGTGGTACAATTTTACCCGGTTGGTCTGGTGGCAGATAGCCAGGTGTCTCCTTATCCGAATGCCTGGGATCGTTCGGCTTGTACGGCGGACGGGGGCCTTTAATTGTGAATATAATAAGTTGTTTCTTTAAATGAGTTTAAATGATCGCTAGTCCCACTAACCTGGTGGTCCTGGAGGTCCTGGTGGTCCTGGACGTGTTGGGCCGGGTGGGCCTGGTGGTCCGGGTGGGCCTATAACATTAAATTGGCATTTAACAATACCATTTTTAATCACGTTTAGTGCATTTAAGCTTACCGCCTGGTCCCTTGGGTCCTGGACGATCGGGTCCGTTAGGTCCGGGTGGTCCTAGATGGCAGAGTATTGCATTAAGTTTATACCACAACCCAATTTTATTTACGCCCCAAATATAATGATACACGATCTTCTAGTATAACATAAGCTAAACATACCTGGAGGTCCGGGAGGGCCGGGTGGTCCGTTGGGTCCCTTTGGGCCTAATAACAAATAAGAAACATATGATTATAAGATTGACATTAAAGAAAGAATTCTTTTAGCTTACCGCCTGGTCCGCCAGGTCCTTTTGGTCCACCGGGTCCGTTTGGTCCGCCGGGTCCGGTACCGCCGCCATCGCCATCGCCTCCGTTGCCGCCGTAGCCGCCCTCAGGTCCGACTATATGCACATATGGTGGAGCTGGAGGTCCAGTGGGGCCTTCAACGTGAACATATTTACCAGAATCATCAGGATGGTATTTTCCATCATTAATACCTAATTCCGACAAAGCAAAAATACATGGGAATCAGTATAAAGCAAAATTCATCAAAATAGTTTCATTGACTTACCGTTATAACGCCCGCTTTCAGTATTTCTATATTTACCGCCTCCTATTGAGAATAGAGAGTAATGTGATGCAAAGCATACGATTATTAAACTTATAAGGATAAGAAGGTCAGCTGCATTCGACTCAAACTACGTAAATAGTTTAAATTAGAGACTAGAGACTAACTACGAAATATAGTACGCACATAGTACTACATACGAATAGGTACATCTAGGTACTACAAGGAACATTTAGATAGACCTAAACGGCTTATAGCTACGGGACGTGCTAGATACCAACACCGATACCTAAAAGGCATGCAAACATTATGCGTTAGGTAATCATTTAGTATGGATGGTTAAACTAAACATCAAAACAACCAAAACCAAAATTAGTAGTAAGTCATTAACCGTTAGTAATATTGCTTAAGCAGCTTGGATGTGGGCGTGACAATGTGCAGTGTAAATAAATATTTTTACAAATGTGCCGAGGCTGCCAAAAATTGGTTTGGTTTGTGTGCGTGTGTGTGCGTGTGCGTGTGTGTGCGTTTGTATGGGCATTTGTGTGGGCGTGTGCTTTGTGTGTTCTCATGCATGAAAGCATGAGTGAAAAATAACTGTGAAGTAAGTGTGAAAGAATCGTGAAGGTGCGTGGCTTCTCAGCCAAAATGCTGAACTGAGAAACAAAACAGAAAACGGTGATTTAAAGAAAATATAAATAATAATTGAAATTTATTTTGATCAAAAACATATATCGCCTCTGATCACACGTGCAGATGAAAAAGATAGTGATAGTATAGAGACAGAGATATAGATAAACACAGAGAGTGAGGAGAGAGAGAAAAATATTGCTTGATTGTGCGCTCTTAGCAAAAGTGCTCTAATAACGATAAAAATAACTATGGGGTGCCCTAAAGTTGCCCTGCAGTGTGTGCCTAAATAATCGAGAGTTGTGTTTGAACAAAATTTTAACAAGAAGAGTGTACAAATTATATTGGTTTCATATTTCATGGCTGAAAATAAACAAGACTGCTTAAAATAGATCATAAATTAATGTACATTAGCGTAATATAGACATAAAATATATAATTTAAATGCAACTTAAAGCTAGGCCAGCAAAGCAGAGAAAAATTTGAACAAACCGTTTTGCGTCTGGGTTAAACAATGAAAATACCTGAAAAACTTGATGAGCTACTTGAGAAGAACCCCTTCAAAATCGCTTTGCGGTCCGTTCAAATTTTGATCTGTGCGGCGGCGCAATTGTAAATCTCGACTGATCTAACCTGAAGTGTATTTGATGGCCCCAGGAAAACCGGTATTGGTGAGTCCAGTGTAGGCGCCCGTATTGTCGGGTTGGTTGCCATTATAGCCGCCGTTATTGTTGGATTGGTTGCCATTATAGCCGCCATTACCGCTGCCCGGGCGGCCACCAGCGCCGGTTCCGATATTGGAACCGCCGCCTGAACGATGGGCATCACCGCCACCTGGACGGTTGGCATCACCGCCACCTGGACGGTAGACGCCACCGTCAGCGATGTTGCCACCACTGCCAGGACGGTACTTGTCACCACCGCCCAGAGGGCCGGGACCGGTAGCATCACCGCCCCCAACGCCGGAACCTGTGCCTGGACGGTAAGAGCCAACCGCACCAGGGCCGGAGCCACTGCCGGTGCGGTAAGCGCCACCATCTCCAGGACCGGAACCACCGCCAGGACGGTATTTGCCACCATCACCTAGGCCGGAACCGCTGCCGGTGAGGTAGTTATTACCACCACCAACACCGGAACCGCCGCCCGGACCATTGGCGTTACCACCACCGACGCCGGAACCGCCGCCCGGGCCGTTGGCATCACCACCACCAACGCCGGAGCCAGCGCCCGGGCCGTAGGAATCTCCACCACCAATGTTGTTGCCCGCACCGCTGCCAGTGCGGTCGCCATCCCTATATACCGGTTTTCCTGAGGCTCCCGATCCCGCGCCGACTGGTCCAAGCGGTCCAGGTGGTCCAGGTGGTCCCTTGGGTCCGGGAGGTCCATTAGGTCCAGGAGGTCCGTTAGGCCCGTTGGGACCGGAAGGACCGTTCGGTCCAAATCCTCCATTTGGTCCAAATCCTCCGTTAGGACCGAAACCACCATTCGGTCCGTTGGGTCCGCCATTGGGACCGAAGCCCCCATTAGGACCGATTGGTCCACCATTGGGGCCGAAACCGCCATTGGCACCCACAACATGCTTGTAGGGATTATCATCTGGCTTGTACTTCCCATCATCTGAAACACAAAGATTTGAATCCGCCACAACTCTCCGCGCTCCCAGTCATAAGCTCACTGCCGCTGCCATCTCCGGGTCGTAGGGCTGCCACCGAATGGAAGGATGGCGACTGATCGCCATGATCCAAGTCTTTGTGTCCCTCGTCCGTGTTAAACAGGCCCTTCGGTCCCTGCTTGTGGATGGGCAAACTCTTCTGGCCCTCACCCTTCAGAACTGGACGGTTAATGGAAAAGTCCGCGAAACGGGATGAGCTATCGCCCTTGTTCTTGTTCTAGAAATACGATCGCACATGAGTAGCTGTGCGCACAGTCCCACTGCTTCTTCTTACTTCATCCACTATGAAATAGGGTATATCATGGATGGCGCCGCCCTCAAACTTGCCGCAGCCAATGGGGAAATAGAGTTCGTGCCACTGCAGCAGAATGCCAGGCTCGGATGGACCACCTTTCGTCTCATTGTATAGACCAGGTGGGAACGTTTCCACTGGCTTCTCCGGCTCCACGGTGCGGTAGCCATGCACATCGGCCACATAGTGTGTGGCGCGCAGCAGATGATAGGGATCGATCAGGCCATAACAGCCGTAGGTGACGCCATCGGGACCACGCGTCTCGTGATGGAAGTTTCCAGTCTTGCCGACATCATAGCCATATCGATAGGCGTCTGGTGCGTTTCATTCCGATTTTGTTGATTGTTGTGTTGGATAAGGTTTTCGGTTGGTTGTTTTTTTTTTTTGGTTTTGTTTATTTTTTTGTGTTTTTGGTTTTTTGGAGAGGGGTTTTGGTTGAAAGGATAATGTTTTTAGAGTATAACGTATTTTGTTGTTGGTGTGATTGAGAGTTTGAGATTGCTGAAAATTGTGCTGTGAAGTTGTTGCAGAAGTTTTTGGACCTGCTCTAAAACTGCCTAACATCATCATCTATAGCCTGCCTTTGGGCGCTGAAACAGCAAGAGTTGAGAAATTGCCTACATATCGTACATATGAAGTTGAAGAAAAGAGAGAGAAAATGTTTTGTGGTGTTTGTTGTGTGTTGTTGTTGGTTTTGTTTTGATTGTTTGTTTTTACTGTATTTGGCTGGATATACATTTTTATCAGGTGTGGGGGGGGTTGGGCTTAAAATTGGATAATGGTGAGGAGAGTATGAGTATGCGAAGCCTTTTTTTTGTATTTTATGTATAACTTTTTTCCACTCAGAACAAAATAAATACATAAAAATATATAGAAATTTATATATATATATATAAAAGAGAGACAGAGAGTATGTGTGTGTGTGTGAGAGACAGAGAAAGAGATAGAGAGTAGAGCGCAAAAGAGAGGAAAGATAGAAGATAGAGCGATTTTGTTGTTGATTTTGAGCATATATACAATTTGACTACGATTTCTACGGTGAGTTTAGTAAAGCTGAGCTACAAGGGTAAAAAGTATAAATTAAAAAAAAAAACAACTACAAAGATAGTGTTTTTTTATTGTTGTTGTTGATTGTTTTGTTGTTGTTGTTGTTTCGTTTGGTTTTTGATTTCGGGGTATTAATGTGTAAGTTTTGATCAAACTGCTGAAGTTGTTGGGGCGGGGGCCAAAACGATTACTTAAAGCTACTCAATAATACAAAAAATAATATAAATTGGGCAACTACTTAAAAACAAACAGATTACAAATACAAATTGAGCTACTTGGTAAATACGATTAACGAGTTACAGGGCGAAACGATGTACACAAAAACTAACAAACTGCATGAATGGATTGGCAAATTGATTTAGTCGTTATGATATAGATATAGATTGGATACGATGATACAAATTTCAAACTAATATATTACAAATTCAATGTGTGGGAAAGAAAATTTCGATATAATTTCAGTTTTGTTTTTTTTTTTGGTTTTTTGTATGTTTTCAATGTGATCAAGCGAATGTGTGGTACAAATTGTAAAACGTGATTACTTACTTGTGTCAAAGTTTGATGAATAGTATTGTTGGTTCGTTGTCTTTTGATCATTAATATCGACAATCAGACGTCGATTCTCTGCATCAAATTTGGCAGAGTAAACGCATTGCAACAAAATGCAAGCGACGACCTAAAAATAAATGAAAATCGTATTATATAACTGTAATGAAAGATATACATATGTATAGCTGCAGCCATACGAGCAGCTGTCAACAGTTAAGATAAATGCGAACGCCTTATTGTTATTACAAAGTCATTCGGGACACGCCCACAACTTTTGCTTTTAACGCTAAGATTTGTCTTCTTCTTATTGACTTCATTTACATAGACCACAGTCGGAGTGTGAGATGACTCAAAAAAAAAAAAACAAAAAGATGCCTCAGTCAAGGCAGTTAGTCTCAGAGCTCAGCGCGGCTGGCACTGGTTTTGTTGTTGCTTAAGTATTCAAATCAGCATTTAGATCCGGTTCGATACTTTTAGTTTGCGAAAATAAAGCAACACAGTAATGCCCAAAAACTGCCGCTCATATGGGCAGGCGAAATGTCAAAGGCGTTATATACACACATATACGTCTGAGTATTTAAATCACAGTCAAATTCTTGTTTCCAGTTCAGTTTCGCTCGTCAAGCGTCAGAAGATGACAATCTTTTTGTCGAACTGGATTTGCTGCACCTCCTAAGTCAATTTTTGTGCGCATTTGTCGCAGCAAATTGCTCCACGCTGCATAATAGCATGTAGATACATTTGTATCTTTTGGCTATTTGCGCATCCGACAGCTACGCACAGTCGACAAAAATGTCAGCATCTGAAAACCAGTCGAATTTTAGTGGCTTTGCTGACAGCAACGGCCAATTAGCTTACTTATTAATGCGCCGTGCGTCATTTAGAATGACAGCCAAATCAATGTAAATTAAACAGACTTTAATTTCTGTTAACTTCAAGTCAACTTTAATACAAGGAAAGAGGCTGTCTGCGTAGTGAGTGATTGTGCAAGAAATTGCCCACTCACTTGTTACCTATAAACCCAAATCGAAAATACCCTGAAAAAACATATCTTTGCTGAGTATCTTGATACAAATTTACATATTCACATATTTATTCGTAGCAAATAAGTTATCTCAAGTTCCGGCAATGCTCAAACGCTTCCTTATAAAGAAACCAGTTCCAAAGAATTTCAATTTTTAACAAAAATATATACTAATATAGTAGGATTCATTAAGCAATAATTCTTAAATATGTCGTTTCATAGACATCACTCGAGGCTACTAAGTGGAAAAATATTTGACACTAACCTTCACATTAAGCTAAATAATTTATTAGTTTTTACAATTTATTTTTTGTTTTATGATTAATTTATTAGATAATTTGTTTTTATCTTTGTTTTTTTTAACTGTTTTCTATTGTCTTTTACTGATACTTGTGTCTTTCATTTCATTCAAAATAAATCGGAAATTTCTGGGCGTGACGCCAACACTTGGGTGCGTTTGGGTTAAGGTTAAAAAAAAGTTAAACCAAAATAAAATAATAAGATAAATAACCATACAATAATTCCAGTGACGCCCAACCGAATGCTGGCAGTGCTTGCTTGGAAACTGCAACTAATGCAGTTTACAATTTTTATTTATCGATTTTAGATATAAATAGTCTTAAATCACAGACAATGCCACTTAATTGGCAGACTTAAGGCATTATACAATAAATGTATGCCACTAAAAATTTGAAATGCGATAAGGTCAATATTTGTTTAATATTAAGCTTATATCTATTTGTTTTGCAGGTTGGATAAATAAAATGAAAAACAAACGAAAACATTTGAGGGAGGCTGAACTTGATCCGATCAAAGACTCGGGCCAATGGAATCTCATTAATGCAAATTGCTTAGAGCTACTCAACAATAATACGGTCAATGGGCTGGAAACTGCGTTTTGATCGGCTTACCTACAACCAAAGATTCCGATTGTTGCAAAATTATTCCATCATAAATTCATAAACATTTATGCAGGTGATGTTGGGGCTATCAAGGTGTCGGCTACCTGTTGGCCTGCTCCAAAATCTCCACAAATCAATATAATCAGAAGAGACAACCACAACAGCAGCAATACAGATAAATAATTGTTCAAGAGTTGTTTGATTTTTATTCATTTATTGTAGCCGCTGACAACGGAGGTCACCGTGTCACCCACATATCAAGCGGCAACTTTAACAGTTTTTTGTTTAGTCTACAATTTCTTTGATGGAACACTAATGTACGTCCCTCTTCTTCTTGTTGCACTCATGAATCATTTACAACATTGACCTTTTTATATATTTTTTTTATATACTACGAGAAAGTTTTCATGTAGCCGGCCCCAAACTTTGGTGGGCCTCACAAAAAAATTAAACTTTTCATAATATACATAAAAAATGCATCCCGGTTGTGTAAGTTTTTACATCAACTTTGGGTACATCTCATAAATAAGCAAAAATTACAGAACCCTTCTTTAAATAATTTATAAGTTGTACGAAGCGTAATCAGAAAGTATTAGGTCTAGGTGATGGATGGAACAGAAAAAATTACAGTTATTGGACTGGAAATTTGTAATCACAACATAACTTTTTAACTAGCTGCTTACCTGACTTTTAAGAAGGTAATTAAAAACAGACTTGAATTTTTGTTTTTATCAACAAGATTTGGTGAATGTGGGCTTGAATTTGGCAATGAACAGTTCATTTTGAAATTTTTTCAATCAAGTGTAAATCACAATTAACTGCAAAATTGATTTGAAATTGCATTAAAATTATTTGCAGACGCTGGAATTAAATAGAAGCTGCGGGATATTAAGCCAAACCTCAATCAAGTGACTCTCATGCTTGCACACACCATAATTGAGTTAGTTAATTGGCTAACCACGCCCATTTTTACCACCCACATGGCCAATTTATAAGCTGCAAGCCATTGGCTGTATTGGTAAAAGTAAAGTAAAACCATTTGTTATACTTAATTATTTATTGGGGCTTTGGCAGCTACTGCGCCCCAGCTGGCGAGCTTGTGTGGCATGCCCCAAATTTCGGTTGGCTCATATGTAATTCATGCATGACGCAAGCAGTCAAATCGCATTTCAAGCCAAATCAATTTGAAAGACCATTTAGTTGAATACGTCTGATATGTGGGCCAGTTGGCAACTGCAACTGCAAGGCATGTGGCGAGATTCATTATATGAGGCGCGAATAGGCGGCATTTAAAAGTTCATTTTGCCGAGTTGCGTGCAAATACATCAACAAGTTCTGCTGCTCGTATATCATTCAAGCCAGGCCGTCTGTCTCTAGAGTTAAGACATTGCCAAGCAATATGAATATGTGGTGTGCTGGCTTCGGGTGACCCAAAAGTTCTGCCAGCCTTGTCTCTCGGGCTCCAAACCATTACAATGAGCTATGAATCTTGCATAGTTTTGCATAAGTTGTCAGACATACGGAGAGACAGCTGGGCGGTCTTACAGAGGCAACGGCCGCCATAAACATATTAATCGAGTTGTTCGCACGCACAGTTTGTTTACATGGCAAGCTACAACATCGACTTGCCATCATCTTCATAATCATAATGATCATCGTAATTATTAGCATCGTCCATGGCATCCCAGGTTTTCATGCCCATTATAGGCAAACTGGTTTCGGTTTCAATCTCTCAGCATCTTTTTGGCGTTATTTTGGTTGCCCTTTTAACATCGACGAAACCTTTTTTTAATTTTTAAACAGTTTTTTTTTTTATTAGTCTGTTACGGACTTACACTTCAAGGTCAATTGACATCAGTTAACTGGTGCTGAACAACTGAACAAAACTGCGTGCAAAAGTCAACGTCAACAATAACTACAAGAAATATGTTTATCATGAAATGCAACTGCTTTGGGCTGTGTCTGACCTTAATCGATGACAACACAAACACAACACAATATACAAAACAACAAAATGAATGCATTTTATTGAAATTGTGAAGCTGCAGTTCATAAATTCGATTGTGGAGATTGTGAAATTGTGAAATTTATTAAAAATATACATTGTGAAATGCAAAAGCCCTGAAACAGATTACCATATAAAGTTCCATTTACAGATCACAAAATTGAGAAAAAAAATATACATATATATCCCAAAGTTAAACCAACCCAGCAACAACTCATATAAAAAGAGTTTGAAGAGACTGAGTTTGTCATTGTGTTTTGGCGACAAAATTCTAGCAGTTCCATAAAAAAGCGAAAAAATCAAACAAGTATTACCAGCTCTGACGATAGCCTTTTTCGGTTTTTCCAGTTAATCCAGACACTGATTTAATTAGCGCAGAATTTGTTTGCCAAATATAAAGCTTGATTTAAGAATAGCGCTAATGAGTTCATTGATATCATCGAAAGTCACAGCGGCTGACAAGTGCGGATAGCGTAGACAATGTTTATAGAGTAGCACCCGTTAAATATATATACACCAGTCATTAGTCCAACTGTCGGTGAAGTTGGCACTTTTATTAATTGTTGCATTTCAACAAACGAAATTCAGACCACTAATTAAAACAAGTCAAAGCTGACATCATTTGTTTGCCAAATATCTTTAAACATACGTAAACGCCTATACTATATTGCGAAATATACTATTATACAAATAACTTTTACTTTCTTTCAGCGACTTTTGACATTTCAACATGGTACATTTGTCAAATACCTTTTACGTATATCGGTTTCGTTTTTATTCAAAAGAGCAAACATCAAACCGCAAATCACATACAGCCGTTCTTCGCTTTGGCTTTAACTATTTGCGTTTTTTTTGTATTCAGTTTTTTTTTGTTTTTTCTTTGTTTCTTAATCGCTGACGAATATCAAAATTTAATTTGCATTTCTAGATTTTTTATTATAGATAGATATAAGTATGCGATATCAAATTTTGCGCGCTTGGCTTTTATAAGATACTTGGAGTGATGAGCTCAAAGCTACCAAGTTCATAGCCGGAGACCTTTAGGAGCTCTATTGAAAGCGAAGAAATGTGAAGCTATTTATAGTGAATGTGAACTAAGAATTGAGAGCTGCTAAAAGTGAGGTAATCATTGAAAGCGAAATGCATTTCTATATATCGAACGGAATTCAATTAGAAAGCAAAACGCCAAAAATCCCTAACCACAAATATATTATCTAAAGATATATCTATATTATCTAAAATAATATACAACTTCAATTTGCTTGTAAACACACTTTACAACCGCGAACAACTGTAAAAAGCAATGAACGGTTTAGCACTTGGCTTGTTGAAGTATAAACCCAAATAAAGCCCATAAAATTAGCTGTTACCTAGGCTGTTTGGCATGCTAAACACTTGGCTAGGCCGTCGACTTTTATGAGTCACATGGAATGCTACCTTTACAGATACAGATACAAAATCTCTCAGATACTACTTGCAGGAATGATGCTATACAACTTACAGCTATCTAAATGCGAAATCTTCGAGTGCAGCGCACAAACACAAAAGAAATTCTCCACTTTTTAAAATTCCAGTCTGAACTTCTGTTAGAGGAAATAAAAAAGGGAAAAATACAATTTGTCCCACAACGAAGCACGGATACTCTTAAATATAACACAAGTATATAATTATAAAATGTTTATGAATATAGGAATATTCCCGAAGACAACAGCTAACTTCATTTACGCTAATTGCTTACCTGAAAATAATAATTACTTCCTTTGCAAAGAGTACAAAACTTGTACGACCAGGGAACTTGGGCCAAAAGTGTTGCAGCCAAGTCAGAGCGACGACCGCAAGGCAAACAAATTGGGTAAAACTACGCGTACGTGTCTGCAAGATTTGGCCAAATTGTGCCCAGGGAGACTAAGAAATTGGCTTAGCAGCCAGTTGATGACAAACAGAGAAATCTTGATAAAAATAAATAAATAAAGTGGGCTCTGGCGGCACGCTTAACCCCACTGACGCACACCAGGTCAACAAACTGAGGCAGGTGCAGCTAAAACGGCTGTCACTTGACAGGGGACAAAAATAAAAAAAACAAAAAACGAACCCAAAATTTGTCACTAGGAAGTCTAGGCAAAAGGTGTCGCTGCTGCTGATGATATCGCTTTTAGAGGGTCATTATGACACCTTCTTCAAATATTTTGGTTGCTACCTGTCATAAATTGTTCGCCTGCGTCGTATTAGATATTGCCACTCTCACAATTTCTTGGCTCAGTATAGAGAATACTGTGTTTGGAATTTAAGAAGTTTAAATTCTTGGCACGACTATTTCGTGTTGAGTTGTGCGTGCTCGTGTCACGCTCCAAATCAAGTTCATTAAGAAAACCCGACCGCAGTTACAAGTTTTGTTCTTTGCTCACAATTATGCTAATTAGCATAAGATTGTGAAAATTGTTGAATTTTTAGCTGAGTTTAGCACAGTTTTTAATGAAGCATCATAATATCCTTGAAACATTCGTGATATGACAAAAATTAATCAAATAGACAAACTGTTATGACATTATATTTGTTATATTCGGTATAAAATCAAATATCCCTCCTAGCTGAAACTGAGTTCTGGTATTCTTTAAGCATTGTCAACAACGCAATTACTAATTTGCTTAAAAGTAAATAGCCAACAAGACCAAAAAATACAAATAAAATTCTCTCAGAACACATACAAAGTAAAGACATAAATTGCAGTTAATTTCATGACATTTGTTAGTGGACAAAAACATTTAATGTGCTTTTGTTCGATATACAAATTTATTTCAATGTGATTTTTTATTGTCAGTCCGCATTTTTGTCAGCTGACGCAAACTTAAGAGGGAACTAAAAAAATTGAAATCTCAATAATTGCTGCTTAGCAGCTGACAAAATTGCCAATAATAAATATACTAAAATACCTATACGAAACGTATGCAAGGCATTCAAATTATTGAACGCTGGAGATCATCGGCGCCGGAGTTTGTTTGTACAATGGAAAAATGCCGGTTATTACCGCTTATTTTGTTGCATTTACCGAACAAATAAAAATTAATTGAATACAAAGGTATAGTTACAACTTGACTAGATTCAATGTTTAACCTGTAGCAAATTCCAAAAATCTACTTAGCAAATTCAAATTCAAAGGCAAATTCAAATTTGCAATAAACCTTACAAAATTTTATTTGCACAGACTGTGCCATAACCTCAACCTTGGTGCTCATGCATTTCTTAGCCAATACGGCCTGAACCCACATTTCGATTATTTATTTGCATTTCTCATCTACCAATATTTCTTTTCGAAATTGGTTTTTTTAGCGTTAGCTAAGCGCTAAGTGTTAGTATATACAGACGGGAACTTGAGTTTTGGCCATGACTCAAAACGGTAGCTAACGTCTTATAATCACATTGCGATCATAATAATATGATTATAATGTATGTAATTACATTTAATCGATATTTGAATTAAGCTTTATAATAGAGATAAATTGAATTTTTGTCTTCAGATTATTTTATTTTTTTGTGACTTATATTTATTTGAAGTGGTATAAAAATATATATATTTGAATATATTTTTATATAATTTTTTTTTATAGTATCATAAATTTAATCCTAGTTTTTACACTCACCATGCAAAAAACTGCACGCGCCATTTTGCAACGAACAATTTAATTTGACACAAGAAACGCCAGTAATTATTTTTTTATTTGCTTTTTTAACAAATTTTGCAATTGAAAATTATGTTTTCCAAATTCCAATCTTGAAATATATAAAGAAAATTAAGATAAATTTTTAAATAAGTTTTTTATAATTTTGCACATATTTTAAACACTGAGATTTGCGAATTCGCAGTTTTTTTGTTGTCCTTGTGATTAGTACAGTTTATTTAATTATTGATTCAGTCTGAGTTTGTGTTTGCATTGAGTTAAGCGTGGATCACTGTATTTACTTAGGGGGAGGGAGCCTATCTAGAGCTCATACCGTGGTGACCGATGTGGACGAACTGAAGATGAACGCAGCTCGTCTTTGCCATATAAACAACGCAGATGAAATCAAAAAAAATAATAACAACAACAACAAAAAGAAAAAGACCAAAACCCCAACCTGAGAGCAGCTCCCCACCAATACAAATGAGTTGGGGAGCAGCTCCAGTGACAGTTGATTGTCAGTGTCTGTGTGTGTGTGTCTCTTGGCAAAATACGGTTTAAAGTGCGTGCCACTGTGTGAGTGTGTGTGCGAGTGTGTGTGATTTGCGTAGCTCGAAACAAGTTTTGCTTCGACGATGAATTTGTTAATTTATATGGGCAAGAGCAGAGATGGGTTTAACTTAGTTGCAGCCGAGATCGGATCGTATGCTCAATAAATTTCTGCTACTCTCTCGCGGAGGCTGACACGGACAACCCCTACTTAGTTTGAGCGTGGATTGGCCGCTGATCACTTGCGTGTTTCAAGAATTCAGCTTCACTTTCAGGTTTCTTCTTCATTAAAAATTTTAAAATTTTAAGATTTATTGTTTTTTTTTTCTTATATTTTTTTGCAAAAAGAATTTATTCTTATATAAGTATTCTTTTTTAAGTCTTTGTCTTTAATTGAAAATTCGAGTTTTTCGTGTTTATTTTGACTTAATTTTAAGCATTAATCGAAAACTGATCTATTGGCTATAGATAGTAGCCATATAAGCGTGTTGTTGTTCTTTGGTTTTGGTTTGGCTCTGTTTCAGCCGGTTGTTGGGAAGGCTCTAAGAGACTATTTGAATATCAAATGTGTGCAGTATATTAAAAATAGTTAGTTAGTTAGTTTTATTGATTTAATTAATGCTTACATAATAGCGCCGTTTTTTTGGCATGCAGAATGCGATATTTGATTTCCGTATATATTAATTGTTTCGTCGTGCCATAATTAAAATAAATTACTAGCTATAGATCAGAATATTTTCTTTGCCACGCATTGTTTTTAATTCCATTATGAACTCACACGGTAGCCAACGCTGAGATCATATGGCTTCACGTATGGGAAATTGATTAGCGGAATCTTAATCCATTTGGCTTAATTGAGACACCTCAAGTGGCACCGCTTTGAAGACGACATGCTTCCGTTTGATGATCCGCTTAAGAATTTAGAATGCCGCAAAATGTTGCTAAGCTCCGGCTGACATTAAGCTAAGGCGAAGGCATTGCGCATACGCAACGTTGTGCGTATTAATCTCAATTTGAGTAAAAGGAAGCAATTAGCTAATATTGAAAAACTAGAGTCGAGTAGTTGTTGCTCTTGACAACTGCAATTGACACAGATTATAAAAAGCTTCTGTCGTAAACAGGATGACGTTAATGACAATGCTTAAGTCAAGGCAAAGTCAACCATCGCCGACAAAAATTTATAAAATGTACCTATATTTAAACAATAAAACGAAGAAGAAGAAAAAACGAATCGATGCGAACCGTGCAGCTTCTTTGGCTCAACAGTCATATTTTTGAATTGAGCTGAAATCTTAAAGCAGATGCCCCGCAGGTTTGGTCGATTTCTTTAACTATTGAGCCACAGCGACGCATATTATGCACTACACCAAAAAAAACTTTATAAAAAATAAATTAAAACTTAATATGAATCAGAATCCCTATTTATAAAAAAAATACTAACTATATATATATTTTTATATTAATTAATTATAAAAGTTACTTACTAAACCGCACTATCCGACAAAATACAGCGCATTTTTACTTTTTGTTTTAAGCATTTTAGTTTCTTTACTGTTTAGCTCATCTTAAAATAAAAAATCGAACTGTTCGTAAAGCATATTGAAAACAAAAGTGAAAAATTGAGTTTTATGTATATTTAATGGATTCATTTTGTTTATGTTTTCTTTACTTGCATATGTAAATGCATTTCTGACAGTTTTTCATTGAAACAAAAATATGGCCTGCGCATATCTTTGAGGCAAATTTATGAAACATAATTTTTGGCAAATCCCAAATTAATGTAATTTTTGTCACTGAAAAATGTGAGCATATAAAATTTAATAATTCTTTTAAGTCTATAATTTAACATAAATTTGGCAGTATATGTTTTTTGAGCTACCCACGCTTTCGGTTTTGTTTTAATGAAAAAATATTGAAAACGACCTTTGACGAGAACAAAAACCACGAAGCACAGCCGAAAAAACAAGTTAAATATTTATAATATATGCAAAAACTAACAAAATACGAAATAAGGCTGACAAATATGTATCTTAGCATTTTATCTTTTAGTAGCCAATAGTAAAGGCCCAAATCATATATTTTTTGCGCGCTAACCAAGTCCACAAATCTTTAATGAATCGCAATTGCCGTCTTTAATGGAGCTCGGTTAGCCGCAGCTCGAAATTGTCAATTGGCCAACATTTTGCAAGCTGGCCAAATTTAGAAAGCCTGTAAATTGCAATCCCCTTGACGCGTCGGAACAGTTAAAAATATCAAATGTCAATGCCTGCCACAGACTTAAATTGAGCATCATATGGCGCTGACTCAATTGGATGACGGATCCGTGGCGTTTGGGCCTGGGCCTCTTACCACACACAATTTCATGGGGCCCATCAATTTAATATTTAAGGTAACGTGGCTTACATAGCCCGACAGTTTCTGGGCATGAATCACCAGTTTCCTGTCTGCCTTTCTGCTGTTACACAAACCAATAAGATATGCCGACCTTGATGCAGGCGGCATCCAGCTGCTGCCCCGATGCATGTTGGTTGCATGCCTCGCTGATGCGGATGCTTATGTAACTCCATCAGCGAGCGCCGGCCAACAGTTGAATGACTTTTTGGCTACGGGGCAATCTGAACTTGAGGGGTCGTCACATGCCTGACCTTGGACCACCGAAATGTAGCCTCTGAAAAATAAATCAACTGCGAAATGCCGCTTAAGGTTCTTGGCCTGCAGCAAGTCATGCGGGCCATTTCCCAGACATTGCATTTAATTTCGATGGAATAAAAGGAAACAACGTTTATCAAAGGTAATCCTTTAATGTCAAGGAAGGGTTCTGTTTAAAAATGTAACCCTTTTTCAAGCCATGCATGTGAAAGGCAAAATACTTTTATCACGTCACATCTGACATAATAAGTTCTTGAACTTTTTGAAGTTAAAATCAGAAGACCTCTGCGAGATGATGTCAGCATTCTTCTTGTAGTTCATTAAAAATGCATTAGACAAATTAGCAAAGCCTAAATTAAAGTCCAGCCTATGACGTGTGCCAATTACAGCAGCAAACAATGCTAGCAGCTTTTGTGGGAATTCTGAAAACCCTGATCTGACCACAGACACAGCTTCATGTCGTTATGTAGCCAATTAAAATTAAGATAATGCTAAAACAAATGACAGAGCTGTCAAAATGACAGCAAGCTGTTGGTATTTGATACCTTATCAATGATATCAAAACAAGAACTTGTTTGTCAAAGCAGCTGTAGGCCTCAGGCTACATATATCATCATAAATACCTATAAATACCAGACAAATATAAATAAATAGTTTGCATGTAAATTGCTTGTCTTGAATACTTAGCATATATTATGTTTTTCGTTTCCAAAATAAAACAAGTGGGAACGCAGACAGGTGGAACCGACAGTGCAACACTCGTTCTCAGGTGCGCCACTAAACAGATAATTTATTTATAATTGGGTACATGATTTTTGTACCCAAAAATTCAAAAAATTTTATTTTCCATAATGCATATTCCTTAAATACAGAATCAATCTAGAGGACCAAAATGCCATTTAACGTGAAAATCGGTTGTGTTTTGAAAATGTTATAAAAGTTTCAAATTTGGGAGGTATGGATCCGAGAACTTTACATGTCAAATTTTTTGTGAATTTTGGCATGATTTTTGACCAAAAATTTGACCCCCTCAGAATCAGCTTTAATGTTGTTATTTTATGCTAATTATTACTAATATTATCGATTAAAACATAAACTAGAAAAATTAGTCTAATTGACAAATCAAAGCCAAAACATGACTAAAAGTGGCGAAATTTTTTTGTTCATATGGTCAAATTTGCACAAACCCAATATACTCTTTTCACTTCGTGAACTAGTATAATAAAGAACAAGAGGAAATACAAGACATGATTCAGAAACATGTATTGTGAATTATCTTGCTTAGTTAGGAGTTGCATTGCGTTAACATGAAGGCTGCTTAGGCGGCAAAAACATGAACATTGGCAATCGAACAAACTGCAAACAAATTATAAATAAATTTCACTACCATTTTGCAATCAATCAAAAACCAATAAAAGTCTTCAGAAGGCTGCAACAAGACAGTTTTTTTGAGTTTTTGAATACTAATGTTGTATATATATTTATTTAGTATTATTATTATTATTTATTTATTTTTTTTTTTTTTGATTCGTCGGTGCCTAAAGGTCGTTTTTCCATTTTTGCAGATACTCAGCAGAAACTAAATGGAGAACTCGAGTACTTCCGTCTTAAATTCACCTGACATTAGTTCTTATCAAATTTCGCAAAAATATTTAACACATTTAATTAAATGATATTGTTTTTAGTCTATCAAAAAAAACTAGTTCGTTAAACATATTATGGATCAGCTACTTGCTGTGGAATATACCTGGAAACTATTTAAGTATTCATTTATTTAGTTAATTGCGGTATTTGATTGGAACATACATTTATTGGCATAATATGTCAGATTTGTTAGATTTATGCAACATCCACTTAAAATGATGTTAAATACTCTACCGGAAAAATGCTTCGACTGTGAGATGGAAGTTATTATTAAGTTATAAAATAAAACTGGTTATATTTTATAAGAATATAGTCATTTCATTAAGGATATTTCTTATTTCAAAATCAACTTTTTATGAATGGGAATTTAAAGCAGCTGTTTTAATGTTTTACATATTCTAAAACCTGAATCTGTAAATTTAACCTCTACTTAAAAAATTTTAAATAATTAATATAACACAAGAGCCTTGAAAAATTAATAAATATTATTTATGGAAGTTTACTTTTAGTATACAAAGCGTTAACTAAAAGTAATTCCCAATTCGATTCGCACAACTTTTAAATTTGTTTTTCATATGCCAATGTTTTAGCTTAATTCGAGTGTGTATTGATATATGTATAATATATATATCTTTATATAACAACTTAGTAAGCTAACAGCTCACTTTTGACATTTCCCCAAAAGCGCTAGTTCAGGAAATGCAAACACATAGGTAAAGATAAATAATAATAAATTTAAAAAATAAGACCAGTGGCATTGAGGCGTCGCACAAACAAACAAAGATTAATTTGAACTAAACTGAAACTAAAGCAAAAGGCAAATTAAAAAACTTTTTAACACACAATTAAGACGGGCGATTGTACTAAATTTGAGAGTCAGGTGTCACATATGGAATTTATGGTTAAAATTTGGAGGCGGGCTTTAAGAATTTTACGATTTGCATGGAAATAATTCAATTAGGTGGCTTTTAACCATTTTTATGTTGTGCTTTTAATATGCTTTAACAAATAAAATTCAATTAAAATCAACTCGTAAAAAATCGCTACGGATCCAGTCAAACAGCCCAATTTGGAAAACTAATGCTTTAAATTTAAGTTAATGGATAGGACCAGAAAAGTCAACCACATTTTTGAATGCAAATTTCGTTTGGTAGCTTGTTTTATTAGTCAGCTACTTTCCAGCCAAAATGCGAAGTGTGCGCATAAATTTCAAACTATTTATATATATATTTATATTTATTCTGCTTTAATGTAGCAGCAACGAGTGGTTTTAACTTTAAAAACAACACGCCTTTATATGAAGTGTTAATGCCATTTTACTTTCCTAACTCACCAAATTTCATTATCAACTTGGATTTGCGTCTGGCAGCTAGTTTTACCTGTACCAGACGGCCTATCCCAATCATAATTTTACATAAATTTCAAATAAGTTAGCTCTTTTATCTGGCCAAGTGTTCGCTAAGCACTATTTTTATGCCACCATCTCGTCCGTCCGGCTTGGTGGCATCATGTTCATGTTGGGTTAACTATTTAAATGATAATATCTCTCGCTCGCACAAGTTCTCGTGTCTGCTGCTACAAGTATTAGGTATTATCTTATATCTACACAATATGTATATTCATATTTTTATTATACTAAAACCTATTATTCGCTGCCCTGCCTATTATATTTCCTATTTCGGGTACTGTGTGAAGTTCAAGGAACTGGCCGAGACATTTTGTTTGAATTAAAGATCATTAGGCTCATTTCATTGGCAAAAAAAAATAAATAAATAAATAAAAATAAAACACTGAATCACTTTTTGTTTGAAATTCATGGTTTAAGCATAAAATTTACCAGTAAAGCTTACAGGCCTTTCTGGCCCACCCAATGACTTTGACAAAACTGTACCACTTTTCGAATATCAGTTTATCGAACTAATTTATTTACAAATTTTATGATATTCTTAAAAAAACATTTAATCCTTAGAAAGTATGTATAAAATTTTTAAAATTTGTACATTGATTATAGGGTAATGTTAAGAAATTCAGGTGGTTCAGAAGCAAGTATAAAATGCTAATCACATGGATGTTGGCTCCTGCAAAGCTGCTCCATTTTAGACAAGTTAAAGTAGCTGTTTGGCTGCTCATTTCGAAATATGCAAATTAAAAACGATTTGCCTATTTAGATGGGTTTTTTTAGCAGCCGGGCGTGCATCATTAAAACTCGCAAATAACAAACAAAGACGTCAGCAGCGAACAAACCAACCAGTATTTGTCCTGGTCAAGCTCAAGGTCAACGGCATGGCTGAAATCAAAATAATTCTGAAATCATAAAAGGAAACCACTTAAATTAAATCCAATAAACGAGACAAGTTTATCATTTGCGGCCGCTTGTTTTGACCATTTTGTGAATGTGCCATGAAAGTAGTTCTATTTTGAATACCAGCAAATCAGTCGATTAGGTTTTAATGAAGCACATACATATTAATGTGACTGATCTGAAGACCTTCAATTGTGATAGTTAACCAACCAACACCAATCAATATTTAGAGTTTGGTTCACATAACAACGAAAGTTTACGTGCGGCAAACAATCCGATCCAACTAATGTGTTTATTTTAAAATCATTTGCGTAATCGAAAGCGCACTCTCGGTTTCTTGAATACCACAAAACTCTTGGTTTCGATGCGTTCATTCACTTGGTATACGTAGCAGCAACAATATAATGAAAAAAAAAAAATTAAAAAAAAATATATTGAATATTAATCGAAGCTTTTCGGCAATTAATCTCTGTTGGGCGCTTAAGAACAGGTCCAAAACCTTTGTTAATGTAGCTCCGCTTAGAAATGAATTTTTTGTCAGGCTGCTGAACCAACGTGTCGTTCAGTTGGTCGTTCTGGCCATTCGTCTATCCTTCTGTCAAGTTCTTGATAGCAGCAACATTTTATGCAAATGAAAACGAAATTTGTTTAAAAAGCTCGAAACTGCCTAAGCTTAGCCACAAATTAACAAAGAATTTATTTATATTCTCGATTTTGGTTTGTTGTTGTTGTTTTTTTTTTTTTAATTTAAAGTTTAGTATATGCTTATTAATTTTTATTTATTTGCATTTGAATAAATCCATTTACTTTTTTTTATCAATTTTATTTCGCTCCCCGAAATCTTCCGCAAAATATATTTCATATATTTAATACACCTGCGAATCCATAATTCTTAAGCACACAACATTTTTAATTATATCGCGTCTTAAATCAAAACGTAATAACTTCATATTCTATGGACAATTTAGAATTTTTCTCGCAGCTGTCATTTTCTGACGTTTATGCCGTCATGCGGTTTATGAACTCAGACGTCGACAACTCGACAATATTCTCACAGCGTATTTCGATCCGTTCCGTTACTTTTTATTATATGTATATATATTTTTTTTTGCAATTGTAATCGGATTTATTTGTTTAAGTAACGGCATTCGCGAATATTAAGTATGTGTGAGGTCATGCCAGCTGAGTTTTAGATTCCTATTTGGATTGCCATTATAAATTCGCAAATAAATTTGCGCTTAACACATTTTTGTGTAGCCTACCAAGGCTATCTTTTTGAATTTGCTGCTCCAATGAGTCAGTCTGTGCAGCATCCGGTTCAACAAGTGCTAATCAGATCTATGGCGATTTTTTTATTTTTATTTTTTTTGTTGTTAATTTTGACCAACTCACCATTAATCCATCCATCAATGCAGATAATGCGCTGATCTTTCACGCTTCAATATCTTCATAGCATTTTCGACACGTCCTCACGAGTTTAGAGCAACCGACGTTTAAACTGCCCGCCACTTGCCAAGTTGGGGAGCCAATGCGTGGGTGAGAGGCTAAAAATCGTTTCATAATTCTGAGGTTACATTAAGTCCGACGTGTCTGACTAATTATGCCCAAATAGAATTAAATTATAATCAATTTGGGCTTGCATTTAAAAGCACTTTAAAATGGCAATCGGAAAACGTTTTTGAAATGATTTAATAACTTGAAAATGCGTAGGAATTGAGACAATCTTTGAATCACGTTTCGTTATAAAATAACATACTTTATATTTGATTCATTGGTTTATCTTTCGGCTATAATTGATATTGTGTCAGAAAACGTGTGTAGATACATTCATCCAGACAATGCGTTGCCAAACTTTGCCAATTTCCAACTCTAGTATAACTAAAATTGTTTGCCCAACACAACTGCACTGAACCTCATGGGAAAACTTTACACAAAGCACTTTGGAGACTATTGTTATTGGTTACTCTGCCTTGAACTCCCATAATAGATATGTACAAAGATATTTGGGCATATATGGAAATGCAAGTGGAAACGTATGCATTTTGTTTTTGTCTGTATACAATAAAAAAATCTTTATTTTTCGCTTTAGCTAAAAGGTCGTTTGTACAAAAAAGTTACATATATATTGTATGTAGATTTGTATATAGTAAAACAGTTTAAATACTTTCGCATATGGTACAAAATTTGTAAGATACTATTAGTTACAGGTTGGACAAGCACTAAACAGAAAGCTAACATTAATAACAGGTAAACGTTTGTTAAATAATCGAAAAGAAAATGGAATGTCTTAAAAGTATTGGACGTCATGGTTTTGTATAGCTTAACTATGATTCTCTTTTGTGAATTCTTAACTAAGGCACTAGATTAGTAGAAGTTTATGCAAGCCAATCGGAAGTCGTCGCAGCGCACTTTCTCAGCTTCTTATACCAATAACAATAGTTTGTTTTATTTTAAAAAGGCACTAAAAACTATAGCAGAGCTGTCTAATTAAGGCACGAGTGTATTACTTGTTGCTAGTTCTAAAACGCATGCGACGACAAAAACAAAAGCTTTTGATTATACGGGAGGGGGTTGGGTAGTTGGTTGCGTTAATTGAGCGCAATTTGGTATGCAAATATTTGCTATACACGCGATAATGATTCATTTGAGCTTCTGGACGGAATGAGTTTCGTTGATGTGTAGTTGTTGTTGTTGATGAAATCGAGATGAAGCATTGCAATTTCCTTTATCTTTTTTTAAAGAACATGCGCCAGTCTATCTCTGTGGTTGTTGATGAACTGTAGATTGGATGATTCATAAGTACCAACTGAAAGTCTCTTTGGATGTAATGCGGTGTGGTTGGTGCGGAAATGTTGACTGGCAATTGCATAAACATTCAACTAGCGGTCGATTTTTTTTTTTTTTGCCAACTAAAACTAATTATATGGTGAGAATTCTTCATTGAAGTGTCGTGGGGACGGAATGTTTTAGTGTTGGTGTTGTGTTTTGTGCTGCTGCAAGCAAATTGAAATTGGATTGAAGGTTATTATGTCGTCTTAAGGTCCATACCAGCACACTACTTACCGAAATTTTTGTCACTGTATGAAAGGACCAACGCGGTTTGCGTTAGCCACGCACTAGCTCGAAGCGTGTCTGCGACTCCTTGAACTGCAAACGCTTGCGCTGCTGCACGTGCGCCTCGGTGAGGAACAACGTAGCAGCGACGATGGTTAGCACCGTTCCCACGCATGCCAGCACGAAGGACCAGCCAAACCAGTTGTTCGCATGCTCCGGCATCCAACCGTTGCGATTGCCAAACACCGCAAACACAATCACCGCAATGGTAGCACTGACACCAGCACCCAACAGCACGTAGCCCACAGCACGGATTAGATTGATGAAGTGCTTTTGGTCCGGGCCGGCGCACAGGAAGAACACCAGCACTCCAATGGCACTGACCAGCATGCCAATGAACGTGAGCGTGTAAAAGAATTGTGTGGCTATCATGAACGCAGGCAGCAGGAATCCACGTATCTCATCGTAGCCCGTCGTAAATGGGTCATAGACCCAGCGACAGCCAACGAAAAAACGGCGCTGGCTGTCGTCGTTCACATCGGGCAGTGAACGGAAACAGTGCACCCAGAGCCCCAATCTGTCCAGCTTGGCTCCCGTAATACGGTAATCGCTAACCAGCCAACTGGGCGTTGCAAACGCTATGACAATAAAGGTGAACGCAAAGATGAAGACGCCAACGCCACAGCTGCCTGCTAGGGTGCGGCGCTTCATGTTGATGGTATTGTGTGGACTGGGTAGATGCTCCTGGGAATCCTCGCGTGCAAAATGTGGCGATTTTTGCATGCTTTGTATAAATAATTGGCAATGCTTTTCACAGACTTCGAATGTTTGTTTCTTGGGCTTAGGGTGTGGACTGTAGAGTTGTATTGAATCGCTTGGAACACGTTCAATTGAACGACTCTATGAACTAAACCACGGAACTAAGTCGCCGATTGCTTGTACAGTTCGTTACAAATATGAATTTTGCATTAATGTTACAATTACTGTTCGATGTTAAAAATGTATAAATGAAAGCCACGGTAATTAATTCTCTAGAAAGCAGCCCATTTGAAAACCCGATTCCGGATTGAGCTTAACAGCGTTGCGGCTTATCGGTTTACCTAAGCTTGGATGTCGATAATGCAGGGCTACCACATTATGTTAATGTTATTTAACAGAGGCTTGCCCGCGGTTTAATCCACACTTTAAATAAAATATTTGCTATTAATGTAATATATAACGATTTTTATATTGTGTTTACAGTCTACGAATTAGAAAGGCCTGTCCATGCATACTACTATGTTTTGTACGTTTAAATGCTAACCATGTGCGTCTTTGACAAAAGGTTTTTGATATGCGCTTTTTAGAGGGCGGCGACCGCCTTTTGAGCAGCATCATCCAAATCACTCGCCGTCTGTATGGGCAGTCCAGAGTTCTTCAGAATCTCGCGTGCCTTAGTTACATTGGTGCCTTCCAAGCGGACCACCAGAGGCACATTCAGCTTCAATTTCTTAGAGGCAGCCACAATTCCATTGGCAATGGTGGCACAGTTAACAATGCCACCGAACACATTCACCAGAATTCCTTTCACTTTGGGATCGGATGTGAGAATTTCAAAAGCCTTTGCCACCTGTTCCTCCTTGACACCACCACCGACGTCCAAGAAATTTGCTGGCTCACCGCCATTCAACTTAATAATGTCCATGGTGGCCATGGCGAGACCAGCGCCATTCACTAGGCACCCAATGTTGCCGTCCATGGCCACATAGTTGAGATTATATTTGGCAGCTTCTACTTCGCGCGGATCGGCCTCCTCTTCTGTAACATCCATAGCGAAAATCTCCTTCTGACGGAACTGTGCATTGTCATCAAAGTTCAATTTGGCATCCACAGAGATGACTTCACCGTTGTCCGTTTCGGCCAACGGATTAATCTCAATTTGCACAGCATCCACGGCCTTGAAGAGCGTGTACAGCTTTTGGATTTCTCCGGCACAGCGCTTGAGCGAATCTCCTTTGAACTCCAGAAACTTGGCCACCTCGAGCAGCGTGCCCTCCGGTATTGGCTTGTCAATGTCTAACGGTACAGTCTTAATCTTCTCAGGGGTTTCCGCGGCCACAGCTTCAATGTCCATGCCCCCGGCAGGCGAGGCAATCAACACGGGTCCATTGTGTTCGCGATCGAGCAGAATGCAGATATAGGTCTCGCGCGTAATGTTCACACTGCGTGCCACCATCACTTTGTTGACCAAAATACCCGATTTTGGGGTCTGCTTGGTTATCAGACGATTGCCAATCATTTGTTTGCTAAGCGAAAGCACTTCGTTCTTACTGCAAAGCGGAAGCAACAGGCAATTGATGATGTTCATGTTAATCTCTCTCATTCTATCTGTCTTATCGCGACGGCGTTATCATTGATGGCTACTTACTTTGAGGTTATGTGAACACCTCCCTTGAATCCATTATCGAAGATGCCCTTGCCACGCCCACCGGCCAATATCTGCGCCTTCACCACATACTCGGGACAATCTGTTTGGTAATTAGCAACAAATTAGCCAACGATTACATAAAAGAAAACCTGAATCAGTTTCACGGCTCACGCTTGCTTACCAAATTGTTGGACCACTTGCGAATCAGTACTGGAGTTGTCCAAGACCTTAAACTGTTGTATTGCCACGCCGTACTTTTGCAGCAAGTCCTTGGACTGGAACTCCAGCAAGTTCAGATAACGCACCTGCTGCTGCAGGGCCGGCAACTGCGATAAACAAAGAAATCAGAGTCTGAGCGCAAAGGTCAACCCGGGTTAACATATGTTAGAGAAACCTTATGAACGAGCTGGCGGGTTGTGGCAGCGACTTTTATCAGCAGCGACATATTGCACTCTACACTAAGCCGAATCTAATTTTGGTGAGGGTTAGAAAATTTTTATTGACAGCAATTAATGCGGTCTATTTAAATAACACAACCAAACGCTGCCGCCGCCGTCTGTGTTTAACAGAGCAGCGATTAAGCTATCGACAACGTAAGCGCAAAATGAGTAAAGTACGCAAAAGGGAACGACGTAAGAACGCGACAACATTCTGTTATGATTAACATTATGTATGTTAACATTATGGCATATAGTTCATTCGTTCAGTTAAGTAAGTAGTTCAATAGAACTTATTTAGAACAGAACTTAACAGCTCTATTACCAACAGCTGTTTTTGTATATCTTGTATTTTTTACCATAGATATGTATATTTAATGACTAATATCAATATAAGCAATAAATTCACAGTATGAGTGAAATGGCTGCTGAAAGTACAACACTGCCGACGCCAGAAGCACTGCCTCGAATTCCGGCCTTTGAGTCGGTTATCTGTAGCTTTATCTTGGCCATCATCTATGTGGGCAGCCTGTATGTGTGGAGCACCAAACACAATCGCGACCATCCGACGACCATTAAACGACGCTTCGCCAGCGTCTCTTGTGTCATGTTGATCGCGCCGCTCTTTGTGTATTTCTTCTCGTCGCCAGAGCTGCTGCAGCGCGAGCCATTCCCCAAGCTGCTTGGCTTCCGCTGGCAGGGACTATGGCAGGCGACGCTGATACCGTATCTGCTCACTGCCCTGTTGTTTCTAGGACCTATCTTTGTGAACCTACAAAACGAATCCTTCCGTTCCTACTTTGGTATGTCGCTGACATTGGAAACAATCAAATTGTTATTCTCTAGCCATTTTTAGACATTGACTACTGGCGCGGGGCTTTCGGCAGTATTGTGTGGATACGGAACCTTGTGATGGCGCCGTTAAGTGAGGAGTTTGTTTTTCGCGCCTGCATGATGCCTCTAATATTGCAGAGCTTCACGCCCATTACTGCAGTATTTATAACGCCGCTCTTCTTTGGCGTTGCGCATCTGCATCACATCACTGAGCGGCTCAGTCTTGGAATGGAGGTCAGCACCGCGCTGCTCATCGGCCTGTTCCAGTTTACCTATACGACCCTGTTTGGTTTTTATTCGGCATATTTGTTTGCCCGCACGGGACATTTTGTGGCGCCGCTGCTAGCCCACGCTTTGTGTAATCACATGGGTTTGCCCGATGTCCAAGATCTTTGGCAGCAGGACCTGTGGCGGCGGGTCCTGGCAATATGTTTATATGTTGTAGGACTTGCTGGCTGGATTTACCTGCTGCCCATCGCAACTGAGCCGTCGCTCTACAATAACAAGCTTTATTGGAATGTTGAGCTGTTAAAGGAAGGATGAGCCTATTCATTGTATTGTTGCCATGTTCGAAATTTCGTTACCCCACAAATTAACATACATATGTATATTATTTAGTCATATCATATAAAACTGACTGTACAGTGCATAAATAAGTCTTCCGTTAAATAAAATATGCAATTATTTTTAGAGCGCACTAATTTCTTTAAATTTGACAGCAGCGTTGCTTATAACAACTATCGATAATATTAAAAAAATATCATAGCTGCGATAGCGATAACAACAGCTGCGTACATATGTACAAAATGGTTTACGAAATTTAGAAGCATGAACAATGTGTAGTAACATAAATACGCACAACAAATTGACGCTTAATTTGGCAACGAGCAACGCAGACAGCCGGACTTAAGTGCCGGAGGTAAGTGTCAAATAAACGAGTCTGGGCAACAACAGACCACAAATGCCACGCTGCTGACGTCTTACTCGTCCCAGGACAAACGCTTATTACAATTATAGACACAGTTCTTAATACTTACAGCGGCAATAAACACAACAGCAAAGGCAAGTGAAAGACACGTCAACATTGCGGCCCGAAAATGTATTGCCTGCAATGCTTACTCCCCGTGCTGCTCATACCAAAGCCCACAAATCCAGCCCTGATGGAGACACATGTCATGTTCATAGTGCTCTATCTAATAGGCTTCTTTCTGGAACGGAAGCCGTGCACGATCTGCAGCCTGGTGTTCCTCACCGCCGTCTCGCTCATCTGCTACAGTGGCGTGGGCAACTGCATCTTCTGGGGCAACTGTGAAGGTCACCACTGCGAAAATGGTTAAACACAACAGTCAACGAAATCGGTGTGGGATACAGGAGTGCTTAATATAAATTACGTTCGCGTTGCTACAGCTTTACAGTACATACAATTTGCATAAACAAACAATCAGTGATAAAAGTGAGTGAGTCAACAAGAAAAATGAGAGCCGGGGCGTATGTGGACGCATGTAAACAATGATGAAACTGTATCTGCCCCACTCGGAAAGCCAAAAAACAAACAGAACTTCAACCCAACGCGTTCGATGGTCCGTTTCAAATGCTGGTTCTTCAAATTATATTTTATTGTTTAATTTAGCTAAATTTGTGTCCTCCTAGCCTAGCCCAACCCAATTTGTGTTCAGCTGTTTTAGAGTTAGAAGCGTGTTTCGTTTGAACAATCGCTTCAAAATGTATTGTAAATTGTCTAGTTATGTGAAGAGGTGCCCTGTCGTCAATGCAAAACTTACGGTTAGTCATGTATTATTTAAATAAACTAAAGATGATACGAAAAACTAATGCTGTGCGTCCTTGCTGCGCTAATGGACGTTGATATCGGTTGTTCCCCATCTTGTGCACATGCAAATTGTACATATACACTCGAACATATATATACACACACACACTTGGATACAAATACACATTACACATTGATTTATATAAATGTAAAGAATAATCAAAAAAAAAAAACAAAGTTCGATTTTTTTTACGAATTGCACTTCGTAAACTTACTTTAAGGCATAACAAATTTTTCAATTTGTTGGAAATGAGATTGAAAAGAGTAAAGTAACGAAGAGAAACGAAAATATGTTTAGAAATATTTAACAAAAAATAAAAATAAAATTAAACAATTTATTGACGCTGTAGCTAACGAGTTGTTTTGATCTTAAATACAAGCTGTAGTGATCATTAGCATAGATCAATTAGAGAGAAGTAAATGGATATTAAATACGGTCAGCTCAATAAGTTAAGTGTTGTGCTATATATACATACATACCATAAGTACTCTGAATAACTATTCTCAAACTAACCGTATATAAGTAAAATTTTTCCGATTATGTGTTTTCTTATTCAAGCACATAGCCTTCATTCTAATTCACACGACTTATTGATTTTGATTTCCAATTATCCACAATTTTATTCGCTTCAAAATGTATGTATATAAAAATGTACAATTTGTTTTCTTGTTGTTTTTCTTTTTACTTACTAAAAACTACTAAAAAGTATTAAAAATAAAATACAATAATTTATGTACAAATTTCATCGGATTTATTTGTGAGAAAAGGGCGTAAAGAAAATCAAATCAAAACTGTAAAAATATAATAAAAAAAAATTACGATTTTTTTTTAATTTTCAGAAAACACAAGGTTCACAAAACTGGATAGGACCGATTGGAATGTAATACATACAATATCTTTTACGAAAATATACAAATACATATAAAATATAGTTATACACAGATATTGATAGAGGGGTAAGAGATACAGTGGGAAGCATACATAGAGATTTTTTGGGGGCCAAAACTCAAAATTTCTATCGATTGAAGTTTTCATTTTTGGCGTTTTGGGGGCTGCTACACATGCAAACGCATTAGATTTGAGATGTTTATTTCTTTTTTTGTGGTGGAATCGAGCAACGGATGACGACACAGTTACAATTTGATGTGGAAACAATAACGACGACGACGAGATTCGATTCGCAGAGCAGCAATCACAGGCGTGTTGTTGTTGTTACTTAAACGGAACGAGGCTGGACGACTGAAAGACAGATCGAGAGATAGGATGGAGAACGGAGTTGGTTAGTGGCGCTGCTTGCTGCTGTGGCTGCTGGTTGGTACTTACAGTGGGGTCGCTGCGACTCCTCGGAGACGGCGCCGCCCTCGGCTGGCTGCATCATGGGCACGGGAATGCGCACGGGCTGGGCCAGACTGCGTCCAAAGATCATGCGGCCGAACGGCACCTGTGGTGGCTGATCGGGCATCGGTGGTGTCATGGTGTCGCGCGGCTGCTCAGGCAGCGGCTGCAGGATCAAGCGCTGGATCTGCAAGTGAGGCATCTGCTCCTCCTGCTGCTCGTTGGACTGGTCACGCTGTTGCTGCTGCTGCTGCTGCTGTTCTGGCTGCTGCTCGCTCTGCTGCTGTTGCTGCTGCTGCTGCTGCTGCTGCTCACGCTGCTGGGTCGTGGACTGGGCTGATGTGGTGGTTGACTGCTCGCCGGATGCCATGGACGTCTCGGAGCGCTCTTCCTCCTCGCTGGAGTTCTCATTGGCGTCGGCAGCCTCCTCGGCGGTCAGGCGACGCAGCTCGTCGGTGAAGCGGTCCTCGGCCATGCGCTGAATGTTGCGCAGATCGTCGGCGGTGATGCCCACGCGCTGCAGTGCCATGCCCAGTGGCATGTGCTGGATCTGGATCTGTGGCATTTCGCGCTGGGGCATCTCACGCTGGAGCAGCTCACGCTGGGGCATCTCGCGCTGTGGCATCTCACGCTGTGGCATCTCACGCTGTGGCATCTCACGCTGCTCCTGCTGTTGCTGGCCGGGCATGGGCATCTCATTGGTCATGTCGAACGGACGGAAGGGCAGCTGGTGCATTTGAATGCGCACGGTCTGGATGTGCGGTTGCTGTGGCTGCTCCTCCATGCGTGGCGCCTGCATCACCTGTGGCGGCATTGGCGGACGCATGGGCAGATGCTGGAACGGAGGCGGCAGCTGGCGTATGATGATGGAGCCCTGTTGGGGCAGCTGCTGTTGCATCGCTGGCGGCATCATGCGCTGTGGCATGTGGGTCAGTGGCATCTGGACGGGCATGCGGCCAAATGGGATGGGCACGCGCTGGAATGGTATGAACATGGGACGTAGTGGCTCCGCATCTTCCTCTGAATCGTCCTCCTCCTCGCGCTGTCGCTTCGACTCCTTCTCTTCCTTGTCCTCGCCGCCATCGCAGAAAATGGAAATGCGCTCGCCGGTGATGCGAGCCTTCTTCGGATCGGTGGTCAGATTGACGCCGAATGGCAGCGCCACGGTCTTCGATGGTGAGTCGACAAACTCCTCGGCATGCTTGCGCTCCACAACGCAGTTCATGCGGGATCTGTGGATCGTACATTGTACATTAGTTTAAATCGATTTATGTCTGCCTATATTGCCTAATTTACTTCTTGTTGTTGCGCAGAATGGCGGCGGCCAGATCGCTCAAGTCCAGCTCGAGCGGCATCTTGCCTGGGAACTTTTGCATCTCCTCGGTCTCATCGCTATCCGAATAGGAATTGTCGGGATCGTTGAGGGTGTGCTCAATGCCGTCGTTCTTTGAGCCCGTTTTCTTGTCAACGGTCTCATCGTGGTCGAGATTCTGCAAGTCCTCGCCGGCCTCGGATTTGCCCAGCAAAGCTTCAGCTCTTGGTAGTTCCTGTAATTATTGTAGAAGAGATATTTGTTGAATGTTAGATTGGGAACATTTTAAGCCATTTATTATGTTATTCCCAATGACCAGAAACTATTTAGCCAATTTCAAGGCTTTGTCCAAATATATCTCACGCAGTTTAATTGACAAGGAAATGTTTTTGACGTAGTTTGTTTTAGTTTTTGTTGTTGTTTTTAGAAACCACTTAAAATGGCTTGGGCCATCAAGCACGTACTGGCGATATACATAGTGGCACACTACAGTGACTGCAATTGTTATGTGCCACTAACAATGCGATGTTGTCGTCAGAAGATGTGACCCCAACCTACATACAAAACCGACGCGACGTCAAACGCAACTGTGACTGAAACCAAAAGTAAAATGCCATAAAATTAAAATAAAAAAAAAAACAAACACATATTACATAAGTGCGCACACATACCCCTCCAAAGTGTGTGATTTGTGTTTGTGGCTGAGCATACTCTACGCGACAGCAAAAAGCAAAAAACAACAAAAAACGAAAAAAAAAGCTCACACACAAAAGCAAAATTTAAATAATTTGTTAAAACAACAAAAAAAAGAAAACGAACAAAAACCTCATTAATTCAATGCGAGGCAGCGACTGCTGCTACTGATGATGATGATGATTGATAGTGGGGCCAAGTCGCCAGGAGAGGGGTAAAGGGTGTGTGGGTGTGTTTTGAGTACCTGGCCAGGGGCAGAGCGTCCGTGCCCGTGCCCGCGAGCAGCAAGTGATTTGGTCTGAGAATCACATTATATACTGGACAACGTTGTATATATCCGGTAGCTGATCGCTTTATTATGCGCCATTTAGGTTCTGCGGGTCATTATGTGTCTTGACATTGGGCCATAACTTAAAGGTAGAGTTATTATTAGCTAATTGGACAGCTGCAATTTCAATTACGGATCACAGATGACGACTTGTCAGTCAAGCACTTGAGCACATTGCCTATTAAAAAGTTAATTGGCTGCTCCAGACTGTGGGGATTTTCCAATAATCTTATCTGGGCGAGGTGCTCTAAGCTTTAACAACAGATGTTGATTTCGAATGCTTCTGGGAAGAGACACCAAAATCAAATATAAACATATCTTTATATGAGTCAGGGCAAGTGGGTGACACATAATTACTATTCGCCTGAAACCAAACAAAAATTTCACTCAAAAAACGAGAAACAAAAGCAGAAAAATGAGTAAACTGAAACTAAAACTGAGCCAACCAGTTTGACAGCACTGAAATCAAGTCAGCCAGCCTTTGTTCCAGTTCCAGTTTCAGTACCCCCCGGCCTGGGCCCCGATCGCCACTTAGAGTCAATTGCTAAACTTTAACTCCGGTTTACAGCTCAATTTTATTGTGTTTGTTTTCTGTTGAGTTTCAAGGCCAAGCAGCGCAGCGCAAATCACATCGATTACAATTGCACAGAACATTTACGAACAACTTGTTTACTCTGTTAAAAACTAGACACGTAGGCCCCCCCCATTGGATTCGCACTGCGGCGCACACATTCAGATGACAATTAAATGATTACAAACTGAACGCGATGTGCAATTATTTTTCTGTCCGACTGTCTGGCTGGCCGTCTATCTACAAATCTATTTTTAAAATTGACGCAAGTGCTGTTCGAATTGAAATTCTACAGGCGCAGAAATTCCTTTAGAAGATCCAGGCATAATTAAAATGATCAGCAGGCAACGTCTTGGCATATGGCAAAATATGTGCAAATTTGCACAACAAGCACATAAATTATAATTCATCTGTGTGTGTGTGTGTGTGTGTTTTGTATTGCCATTACATAATCGTCAGTTGAAGCCATACGTTTTGGCTTTGTTTGCGTGCCCAAAACGAAAGACTTAAGCGCGCAACTTGCCTTAAATGGCAAACAGTCAACGCGTCTTTGACTGCGTCTTTTAACTATAAATGTGTCGGCGTGTGTGTGTGTATGTGTGTGTTGACTGCTTACAAGCTGTCTGTCTGTCTGTCTGTCTATTTGTGTGACGGTGCCAAGCGGCGCCAGCCGGCAAAAAGTGACAGCAAATGCATTATGGCTTCTCCAGCTGAAGAACTCTGGCAATTGGCCCGACCACGCCCGCTGCGCCGCGGATGAGCGGATTACTATGTGCATCTGTACATGTGTCAGTGTGTGTGTGTGTGCACTTAAAAGCTGGTTTTTGCTTTGTGCAACATTGCAACATGTTGCAGTGCAGTGCAGTGTGGCTGCTGCTGCTGTGTTCCGTTTGCTGCTTTCACTTTGCCTGCCATTTGATTCGCAATTGTTGCCACTGATGATTATGTCGCAAGCTGCCGGGCACCCAGCACCGCAGCACCGCATCACCGCAGCACCGCATCACCGCAGCAGCCCAGCTCTACCATTTTGGTGTCCATTTGAGCGTCAAATTATGGGAATTTCGCTTGATTGAATTTTCCATTGCACCGCCGCAACTTTACATAAGCCCCAGCACACTTTATATAGAGAGTTTGAGTTGAATAACCTGCTCCAAATTGGCAGCATCATCTGACGAGGCTATTGTTTTAAATGCATTTGTTTTTTATTTGTATTGTTTTGGTTTTTTTTTTTTTGTTTTTTTGTCTTTTGTTTTCATCATTAAATTTAATTGCTGCTGCATATTTATACATAGTATGCATTTAATTAGTTTTATTGTTTGTTATGGGTACTTTCATTGCACGATAATTGAATATTGATGATGCGGCATAATTTCGTATGCAAATGCTTAAAAGCAATATTATAAAAATATAGACAGAAAAAGAAATATGTATACGATTGGCGCTGTCTTCAGATGATTTAGAAACGCCATTAAATTTGAATTATGTGGCATGTACAAACTGCGTAGTCATCGAGCAAGTGGTTGTCTATATAAGTGTATATATATATACACCCATATATCATTATAGCATATACCATATGTGGTTGTTATGGTGCGGCTATAATGGTCTTAATGGGCTATTTGGTTACATGGGGTGAAATTTCTCAAGGAAGCACGCAACACGCTAATTGAATTTGCACTTATACAATTTTATGCGAATATGAATATGAATAAATGAATGTGAATGCACGAGTGCCCAATAGTTGTTGTTGTGCATTCAATTGTTTTGATTGTGCATGCAATGTGGTAAACATTTCGCTATATATATAATTATATATATACCTATATTTACAGCTTATAACGTTTCAGAGATCATTAATTTGGTCTGGCGATGACAGCAAAGGTTGCAGTTTTGCATATCCAATCAAAATTGTCTATATATTTAATTGATTTATAGACTTTTCACGCTATTTTCTAGGCCAAATATTAGAATTATTTCTTAAATTTATATCTACCCGACTGTGTTGAAATGTTTTACAATTATTTCTTCTTAATACTATTAATATTAATCAACTTCAAAACTCTCAGGCCCTTGAACCCATTCACTTTAACTATCGTGAAACGTTTGCAAGCTAATTTAGATTATTTCCCGATGGGGTTTTTCCATTGCTTTCTCAAGCCTCGAGTAAATAATATCGGTAATAAAACCCCTTAGTGCAGCTGTTTCGCTTGGCTTTAACTGAAATGAGTATGCGGGCTTACAGTGCCTGTCCAAATATTGTTTACACCTTTTGTAACTAATAGTGCGTGCAGTGAACAGCAGGCAGAAAAATTAAAAAAAAAAAATTAAAAACCTGTGTAAATGTCGGGAATTATCAGTAGCACGCATCTATATACATACATATATCTAGCAGTTGTTATAGGCAGTCGTCGCATTTGTGCCGACATTTTCCGGTAATTATCATTAATTTACCTTAATAATTCGCCTGTTGCGGCTAATCGGCGCGTCTAAAACGCTGTGGCGTGCGCAGCGAACGATGCGAAAAGCAATAATAACCATATAGCATCATAAAAATTACCTAACGATAAAATGTACGACTCCAAAAACTGACACTGGCTGATACGAAATGGGCGTTTATTGTGCGCCATTCAACTCCATTTCCCCGTCGTTTATCTCTAAATCTCATACAGCTGTGCATTGAGGCGTGCAACAGTCGCTGCCACTTACCTTGTTCACCTGCTGCAGCGTTTCCAACATCAGCTCCTTCTCCAGCACCGAGTCCAGAGCCTGCACCTGATCACAGGAGGCCTTGGCCTGCAGATACGATGAGGCCAAAATGAAGGCGCCCAGCACAAACGAGGAGACGATGATGGTGAATGCGGTGATTTTGGCTATTTTCACCGAATTCGCCTGGCGCTTGTAGGCCTGCAACAACAACAATTACAGATGATTAGTTACAGTTACTGATGTACTTTTCTTTTTAGTTTTGCAATTAACTACGGTATAAGTAAATGTGTTACGTGCTCTTTTGGCGTTGACCTTTCGAGCGAGTAAAAGCGTTGACCTTGCGCTCGCAAAGTCTTTGACTTTGTGGCTCACGTTCCAAAATTTTGAGTGCAAGGTGCAAATAACGAAAAAAACAAAAATATTTTATAAAACAAGGTCGAAAAGTTGAATGTTAAGGTAAAATTTATACAGTTACAGCGAACAAGTAAAAGCTTTTGGTGCTTTGACTGAATCAGCTATTGAAGCCCTTTGGTTGCATAATGCACAATTTTTTTTTTTTTTTGTCACTAAGTAGTTAACTGAGTTTGCTAACTGTAACTGAAGCTGATTAGATCATCGCTTTGGGGCTCGTTATGTTATGCACAATGTGCAGGTTAATATTTGACAAATATTTGCATAGTTGTTTTAGGTGCAAAAATTAGCAAGTTCATGTCAACATATTCATATGTGCTATAAAAAGCCAAAACTATAGACTATATAACAAAGAGTGGCTTGCATAACAGGAAATACGAAAAGAGGCGACCACGAAATACCGCAAAAAACGTTCGAGGAAATAAGAAATAAGAAAAAGGCCAACAGAGCAGAGCCCAAAAAAATAATAATAATAAATGTGTGCACACAGCAGAAGACAGAGGAGAGTTTTAACGCCTTTTCAAAGTCTTCTGCATTTGGATGGTGGGTGCAGTCAGTCAGGTGAGGCACACACATGTGTGTATGTGTGTGTCTGTGTGAGTGTGTGCTGTGCAGCGAAATGTGCAATTTTTACACCTTTAGTGTGTTACTTTGTGAGTATTGTGCCCATTTTTTGTGTGTTTGTGCTTCGAATGCAATTGCGAAAGTGAGTCGCAGCCGAAGTCGAACTCAACAGCAACATCAGCGCCAAGTGTAGTGTATAAAATGAAGTGAAGTGAAGTGCTATTTGGTGAATGTTAGGCACAACTACAACAAATATAATAACAATAAAAACAAAAACAAAACAGCTGAAGCTTGTTACTGATGATGAGTGGTGTTGTTGTTGTTGTTTGCTCATTATTTGTGTAGCTGGTGTTGGGTGCTGTTAAAGACAAAAGACTTGAACGACAAACCTGATGATTAAAGTTAAAAAATCCCAGCTGTGGTTTACATATTTTGTTGTTTGTGGTGGTGTGTAGTGCGAGGGGGTAGAAATTTCATATATATATGTATTTATGCATATATATATGTATATATGTACATATATATTGGGTGATTGTCAATCGCGTTTTGGATTTTGCATTCACAATTTGGGTTGAAGTGTGTGAAAGAAAAACGATTTTCGTGGTTGGCGGACAAAAGCACGCACACAAACACACGCATACACATAAAATGAGAGAAAAACAAAAACAAAAGGTTAATGAGTTAGTTTCATGAAGGTCTCCAATTACTTTGAATCTAAAGTTACAGTGAAAGCTACAGGTACAAGTATAACACTTGAAGGCTGCCCCAAGAGATGAGACTGGAAACTTACTACTCTAATAGGAGTATCAATAAATTGAGATATTTAAAAAACTCGTTTTCATTGAGTTGAAAATGTTATTAATCCATCATTAGGTATACCTAATGAAGCACAACAATCGCTTAAAACCGATTTGAAATCTATCAGTTTTTATAATTTTCATAAACTTAATTGTCTATTCACCCTTGTTCACCCTTTGCCAAAATCACCTGAACTAATTTGCCTGTTAGATAACTGCCCGCTTTCACTGTATGGCCCCAGGGCGGCTGCTCTGTAAGTGGGTTGGCCACTCAGCTGTGAGTGGTGCAATTTATGGCTGATGCGGATGTTCAAATGCAAAAATGGGAAAAAATGCAAATGCACTTTTTATGCAAATTTCAAATCAATTGCGGCCCACATAGCGCATTGTTCTTACAGCTTGAGACCTGGCGAGCTCAGAGCTCGGCTTGGGCGCAATAATTGCGCCAGTTTCAGTTGCTGCTGTCTGATGTTGTCATAGCGCATTATACTTTGCTTATTTGTTTGTGTTTATCATTATGAAGTTTTGTATTTATAGTCGTGACTTTTGTATTATGGCTCAAATTTGGGTTTCAACTGGTTTTCTATTTGCTCGGCTCGGCTCTGCTCAGCTCGGCTGTTGCGGTTGCTGCAAATGGGTACAAATCTATTCACACTTTGCCGAGAATTGCGCTGTACCCATTTGGTTAGTTAGTAGCAGCCCTCGCTGCTTGAGATTTTATTTATTTAATTTTTATTTTTTGTATTTCGTTATTCAAAATGTCAACGCCACTCGGCGGGGTCGCACACAATTGTCAAAGCTGTGCACGTTGCATGCAATTTGCTGTGCCGGGTCTTAATGCCCACTGGCAGCGGTTGCATATAATCATAATAATAATTTATAAAATTGCATTAAAATTATCCACAGCCAAATTGCTTATGCATGCAGTTGCAGAGCCGGATCAGACGGCGACTTAGTTAGCGAAAATGATCACGTTTGCAGCTGCGTGCAGACAGACGGACAGAGACAGAGACCGTTCACACACAAAAGATGCAGGCAACGACATATTGCGCATACGCGCCGTACGCCCGCAACGGATGTGCCGGCCAACAGAGTGACCCTGGCATTTTTATTTTTTGTCTTTTATGTTGATTGCTACCTGACAATCTGCAGCTGAGCTACGGGCATGTAACGCTTGGATCGCTGCTGACCTGCTTACAGCTTATATAAAGTTAGCGCAAATAATTGCCAGAGTCAAATGACATATGGAAATTGTAATTAGTTGCGCCATTCAACAATGACAAATTGATGCATTAAACCCAATCGACCAAACACTGCTAGGGCCATGCCAAATAATATGCTCTATTATATGATAGTCATAGATATATTTTTAGGGAGGTGTGGGCGTATGTGTGTGGTTTACTCACCGGTGGCGGTTCGCTGGCGGTGCTGTAGACCTCGCTAGCCGCATAGTCGGGCTTCAATTGCACGGTAGCCATTGATACGTTATCCTTCTCGGTCATCTATGTATCTATGCACTATAAAATAAATACATAAATTTGACTTGATTTTCAGAAATATCACATTCATCCTAGTCTTAGTGTTTTTCGATTTATAAGAGTTATTCATTTGATACACAGTTCAGAAATTATTCGGGCACTTTCGAAAACATTGCTCGTGCATTAGTTAAAGCATATTGTAAAAATTTTCACTTTTTTGACATTTGATTTGGTTTTTTTGCTTCTTTTTTGACGACTTCTCCACTTACATTGAAATTTATGTGTTTGTTTTTAACAGAAACGCCGCTCAGTAACGAAAAAGTAAAAGGAGTTCAATTTATTTGTTTTTTTTTTTTTGTTGCTTGGTTTTTGGTTGCTTTGTGCGGTTTTGAAAAAGTTGTCTGACCAACTTTTCAGAGCTCCGCCAGGTGGATAACGAAAATACTACGTCTTTGTTGTACGACTGCCACTCGCCGTCTGAGGCCTCAAACGCGTTTCGTTTCAGATTTTTCTACCAGATTTAAAACTTTTTTCGTCTGTCAGCGCCGACTGCAAAGCCACAAACACAGTCAAAGCGCAGCTCACACGCACACACACACTCGCAAAGCAAGTACACGATCGGCAGCAGCAAAAAGCACGAACGACTAACGAATAAAAATAAGAGTAAAACTCAGTACACACACACACACACACATACTTACAAATGGCATTAACAATCGCTTGATCATGTATATACGTTTTTATGTGTACTCCGCAGTCGAGCTTGACAGCGAGCTTAAAAGCTTTCGGGTGCGGCCTATTGAATTGCCAGAGCAGCTACGCAGCAATTTTTACAACTACTGAAAAGATTATTATAGCACAATTTTGGTTTACAAGTCGTGATGTTATTTCGAAATGAACATCGTGTTTTTCATCAATGCATCGAAATAGAGAGAGAGAGAGACAGAGAGCGCGAGAGAGAGAAAGAGAGTGAGAGAGACAGAGAGAAAGAGAGCGAGAGAGACAGAGAGAAAGAGAGCGAGAGTAAGAGAGATATCCAGAATATAAGAGAGAGAGAGAGAGAGAGAAAAAGAGAAAGAGAGAGAGAAAGAGAAAGAGAGAGAGAGATAGAGTAAGAGCAATACAGACTAAGAGAGAGTAAGAGAGAGATTGAATGAAGGAGAGAGTAAAAGATAGTGAGACCCACTTACCAATTGAAAAAACACAGCCATTCAAATTTTAAATAAAACAAACATCACTGAAAACAAGAAAGTCTAAAGGCATTAATTGAATTCATGAGAAGCGCATAGAAGCGTAAATTGCCTTGCCAGACAATTAACATCTTTATGTTAAGACTACCGACTACATTTTCTTGAATAGCTTTTACGTGTATTATTAACAGCTCTTAAAATTCTACTGGTCTAAAGTTTGGCATGGTATGTTATATATATATGTATATATGTATGTTAATAGTTGATATGGGATCTATTGGACAAAAGTATGTAAATAATTTTCGATCGATTTACATCGAAATATCGTTGAAAAGATTATAGAGCTAAAATTGAACAAAAACAAGATTTCGATTTTATTAACATATATTTTTTAACTGGCTGCAAAACATTCTTAATTTCCTTTGAAATCAGTCGCAATGCTTTGCCAGATCAATTTATGTTATTCATTTCTTTTTTCAATTAAAGTTCGATTGCAGATTTATATTAAGTATGTATTATACAAAAACCTGGTATTGTTGTAATATACACTTAAGTTCAATCACTATATAAACATATGTATGTATAATCTTTATGAATAAAAATATAAAGCAAAAGGTTATCGCTGAGCTGCGGAAATCAACGCCAATTGGAAGTTCAAAGATAACTTCATACATGTATATGCATAACAGTAATTCCATAATCTTACTTGCTGAGCGAACTCAACATGTAAACATTATTTTTCAAGTAATACGCAAAGTGTTCGGACCTACAACTACAAAATAAAAGAGCTACCTACTGCTGAAGTCAAAATGAGAGCACTGTGGCACGCTGTGGCACTTTTCCTACTTTTACTGATGTGTCATGATGTTATATTTGCGCAGAATTACCAAGAAATAATATATAATATTAGGGCTGACCCCAAAAGGGACTTTACTGGAAAGCCATTGCGTCTACATTTTTGAAAAAAGTGTTTATGTGTTAATAATACTTTTTAGAGTAAATAATGGATTGATGCTTATAATAAAATGAAAAAAAGATTACCAAAAAAAAAAAAAAACAAATGTCAAGTTTAATCTAAATAACATAAGCTTATCAGTGCTGTTTTTTGTTTAAGCTTAGAAATCACAATTTGATTTGAACAAAAGAAAAAGAACAGTTTTGCATTTCAGAAATTTTGAATCATTTCTATCATAGTCTGGCAAAGTTAAGACGCAAAAATCAGTCGATAATTTGAAAACAATGCAAGTAATGCAATACAATAAGAATTCCAATATGCAAAAACAACAAGTATCGTGCAAACTGTTCAGATCTACGTGTACAACAGGTGCTAAGGTGCTATTTCCAATAAAAATATATTTCACTTAGCCATTTCTATCAATCTCAGTTTTTCAAATCTTTGTTTAAATTTGGTGATCTATATTTATTTATTTTCCTGCTCTGCATTGTATTCAATTTTTCACTTAAACAATTTTCAAGCCAATTCTCTAGCTCCAAAATAAAACAAACAAAAATACCCAAATTGGAAAAAATTACATGATGAGATTTATAAAACTGTTAAACATTGTAATTGTAAGAAAAATCAATCAAAAATATTAATAAACCTTTTGACAAATTTAAATATGCATGTGCTTTAATGTATAATAGAACAAACATTTTTTGGCAAACATCTGCTTGGTAAAAATCTGCTTATACTTTCAAGTGAAGAAAGAAGCAGATGAATAAAACTTAGTTAAAAAAAATAGATAATGTAATAATGTATTTAAGTGAGTTTACTTGTTTTAGAATAATATGCAAAGAATTGTAAAGAAACAGATTTGCATTCTAATCTTCAATTATTTAGCATAAACCAGGCAACGTTAAGTCGCAAAAATCAGTCCACAAGTTGAAAGCAATGTAAGTACTAGGAATTTTCCTTAAACGATCATTAAATATATCTTTTTTAGTGTATATAATCATCGTTATCAACAAAATGAAAACACTTTACGCTCTGGTATTTATCCTCCTTTTGCTAGTATCTTATGGCAGCTGCCATAAGACGCAATGGAGGCCTGTAGTACCAAAAGATCGTAAAGGACGACCGCAACCTATCAACAGAGGATAATATGTAAAACTAAAATATATAAATTCTTTTATGAGAGCAAACAAATATAAAGAAAAAACTGCTTTTATTTGTTACTTACAATGTATACATTGAAAGAAAAACGATATTAAGAGTAAAAACAAACTTTATTGGACAATATGTAATTTACAAACTTAGCTAACCAATTCATTAACTAATTAAAATATAAATCTCTTTTCAGAAGAAAACTTTTTAACGCTTTAAATAAATCTGCAACTACGTTGCTGATAATATTTGATTAATATTTCCAATATGCAAAACTTATTCGGTGCTAAGGTGCTGTTTCAAATTAAATTTATTTCATTTCGATATTTCTATCAATCTCAATTCTACAAATCTAAAGAACTCAAGACCTTTATTAAAATTTGGTGATCTGCTCTGCATTGTATTCAATTTTTCACTTAATCAATTTTGCAATCAATTCTCTAGCTCCAAAATAAAACAAACAAAAATATCCAACTTAAAAAACTAGTGCTGTTAAACATTGTAATTGTAGGAAAAAGCAATAAAAAAATATTAATACACCTTTTGACAAATTTAAAAATGCATGAGCTTTACTGTATAATAGAAAACAAATCTTTTGGCAAAAGTCTGTTTATCAGCATTGTATGTATATTCTTAAGTCTACTTTTAAGTAAATAAAGAATCAGATGAATTTAACCTAGTCAAAAAATCTACATAATATAATAATGTATTTAAGTGTATTTATATAATATTATGCATAGAATTGTAAAAAACAGGTTTGCATTCCAATCTTCAATTATTTAGCATAAACCAGGTAGGGGAATAGCTCTAACAGAAATATAGAATCAATTACTACCATAGTCTAGCAAAGTTAAGACGCAAAAATCAGTCGACAAGCTTGAAACAATGTAAGTACTGCAATACAATCGAATTGATCCGTAACAAATTTTAAATACAACTTTCTAAGTGGATATAATCATCGGAATCATCAAAATGAAAACACATTACGCTTTGGTATTTATCCTGCTTCTGCTGATACTTTATGGCAGCTGCGTGCAAGTAAAGAATAGGTCTGTACTAAATCGAAATTTCAAAGGAAACCCGAAATGGCTCTACAGACCAGGATAATATCCAATATAATAATTCTTTTATGGAGCGCACAAATAGAAGTAAAAAGTAGATGAAAAGCTTTAAATAAATTTGCAATTGCGACACACACACACACGTTGCTGATTGCTGATAATATTCGATTTATAATTCCAATATGCAAAACTTATTCAAGTATCGTGCAAACTGTTCAGATCCTCAGGTGCTAAGGTGCTGTATCTAATAATAGATATCACATATATAATCATATCATATAATATATTTACTTGTTTTACTATATATAGTATGTATTAAATTGTTGTTGAGAATTTTTTAAGAAAATATATCATTATAAATAATAGATATGTTTACACATTTAATTGCCTATAAATTCATAGGCATTTAGTAATTAAATTCAGCTTCTGCAATGCATCGACATGCCGGACTTGTTCGTGTAGCGCATTCAAAAGCTCGGTTTATAAAAATTATAGGTGCCCAACACACACATAAATTAAAACGCAGATCTCGTAAAACTCGCTTCGGCTCAAATTTGTTGTCGTCGACGTCGGCGTCGCTGTTAACGTCGGCGTCAACGTTGCTTTGCTGCTGCGCTGCAACGCCCGCTGATCAAGTCGCTTTTGTGGCAGCTGTCTGTGCTGTTGTTTTAGCTGTTGTTGTTGTTGTTGTTGCACCACTCAACCACTCAAACTTGTTGCTGCTTACGAAAAAAAACATGAGATTTTCGCTTTTGCTGTAGTACAGATTTTATTTTGTTGCTTGTACCCATTCGAAATGGGTAAAATGGGTATAATATAGGCGTGTCCAACTATATCAAATTTATGTATTCTTGACAGTAATTTTATTTCTTCTTTCATTTACTCTTAATGTTAAATTACCTCTCTTTCTTTCCCCTTTAACTGATTTGCCTTTCACTCGTTCTTACTTACTAAAACCAAATTAAAATCTTCGAACACTACGTGCACTCAATTAATTTAGGTAATTCTTAAAAAATTTTATATATTTTAGAAGTTATATTTAACTTATATTTATAAGTAAAAAAACATTCCATTTCTTATTTAATAAACAAGTCGGACAAGTCAAGCCGGGACAAGTGGTATCTCCTAGTAGAGCACTCTCGGCTAGAGCAATCTTTTTTTCTTTTTATTTCTCAAATTGTTGTGGTGGCCACAGCATCTACCAACAAATCATTGCACTCTGTCGTATACACAGATAGTTTTGTGTATATAATATTTAGTAAATATATATGCCTATATATACGTGGTATATGTGGCCAGGGTTCATCTTGATTTCTTCAGCAGCTGCCTGTGTTGCTTTGTCCATTTAACCTCAGAGTTCATTTAGCTGAGATTCAACTTTGTTTGGCTCAGCGCAACAGCTGAATCGAATTTATGTAATAATTTAGAAATAATAAATTCAATAATATACCACAATAATAATAAACACTGAATTAAGTACATAGTAGTATGTGAACCTTGCTCGTAGCTCACACTGAACTACCATTGAAGTGTATCAAATTCCCTAAATCATATCCAATATCATTACAAGCATGACTCTCATAAAAATATAACTACTCAAATTAGTCGCTAAATTTGGTTCGCTATTATAATTTTTATTTCCCTTTTATAAGCTCACCAGTTGTGTATGAATTTTTTTTAAAAGCTTTTTATTGGTTTTATTATTTTGTTATGTTTTTGATATTCGTTTTGGTGATTGGCGCTGCCATCGCCAACGACTTTGTATAATCGCAGCGTCTATTATTTAATTCTTATAAATTATGGCATACGTATTCAAACGCATCCGCAGATTGAAGGGGACGGTGTTTTACAATCGCCATGCTAATGCTTTATATCATGCTAGACGCTCGTTTATTATCTATGTATATCTGAATGACCCAATGCCCGCACCGGCATTTGACCGTTTTCATTATGCAATCTGCAGTTTATTCATCTTTTTTTATTTTTGTCTCTGTAATTACATAATTTTTGTATTTGAAATGTCACAAGCCAACAAACTCAGTCACCGCATATACTTTGAGCTTCAGCGCTCAGTTCACATTGAGTTATTAGTTATTAAATTTCTTTTCAAACTTGAGGTTTATGCAACCAGACGCCCAATGCACGATGCCAACGCCAACGCACGCCGTCTGCCGCCCGTCGGCCGCCCGTCGCTCACCGGTCCCAAACCACGCCTCATTCCCAGTTCATTAAACGTCTCGTCTCGTCTTGGACATTACAGCATCCCCAGCATTTGGAGTCGCTGTCTGAGCTCCACTAATTGCCAGCTTCAAACTCCGCATGACTTTCATTTGTTTTCATTTAAATTGCATTGTTGGGTTTTATTCCCAAATTCAAAAGGTGGATGCTGATTTGCATATAATTCAGGGAGTAGAAGAAATGCCAAATTAATTAACGATTCCCCACTAAAAACAAATATTGCATTAGCTTTGTGTTCAAATTGCTGGCTTTAGAAATTAGATTAACATGGTAAACAGACTTTTATAATTATAGGAGAGTTCCCACCAGTCGGATTGTTCATTTAATCTGTATACTATAGACAAAGTTGTGAAGACAGCAATTTAATTAAATTGTAAAAACAACAACTTCGATTTTAGTCAAGAAATTAATTAAATTTCTGGGAATTTTATGTCTTAGCAAATGTCGCCTTATCTTAATTTTTAACCTGTACGAACTAGGCGCTTATTTAGGAATTTCCATATAAAAAGTTACTTTTCTGGTTTCTGTGCTCATCTACATATATATGTATATATTTATTTAACGAAATTAGAGAGCAAGTTCAAAGTCTTAGCACTTAGAGCTCTTCCTAAAAAATTTAGCCTGTACGACCTCTCACAAAAATATAAACAATCTAAATTAAATTAGTTCGAACTGAAAGTAGTTTAAAGTTTCAAACTGCTCTATGGAGGAAATTGAATGGTATATATATTTTTAGAACATTCCAAAAATAAGCGTTCACGTGAATTGACACGGAATTCTCAGACCGGTCGCTGATGCTAATTCAATGAAACTGCCACTTTTTTATTCATATAGCATCCATTATAGGTATCTACTGCGCAATTGTGCAATCAATATGAGATAAACATAAATTTAAAATTGAAATTTGTTAAGCATTCGAGACGGCTACAAATTAAAATTTTCTTTTTATTATGGGGATTTTCCTGATTTTTGTTGTCTTGTTTACAAGTTTGGCTTTATCTTTATTAACGCTTTGTGATAGGGAGCTGACGGTACCAAGCGGCGACTTGGCACCAACGCCGACTTAGGCACATGTCTGGGAATAAAGTGGCAACAAAAGGAAAACAAAAACGATTTTAGTGGGGGTTTATGACTCTACAGAGAGCAGTGAAAGATATAGGCATATGCATTCATGTATTCATATATGCAATACCCAATAAGTAAGAACGTTGCAGTCGGGTGTAACCGAAAATGCAATACTCGTTTGCTGTGTAATAACAACCAAAACAAGTACTCTATCATTATTTCTACACATAAAAAATAACAATAAACAAGTAAGAAAGTTGCTGTCGGGTGTAGCCGAAAGCGCAATACTCATACATACATACAGCCAGGCATTATTTGTGCAATGCAGAATTAATCTCTAATTAATTATGACAAATACATATTTTCATAAAAAATTGAAAAAAAATGTTATTTTAAAAAATGCATATATCTTTAATGCAGAACTAATCTAGATGTCAAAACATGACCAAAATGCCATCAAACCTGCAAATCGGTTCAATTTTGACAAAGTTATGGAAGTTTGAAGTATGGGAGCTATGGATCTGAGAGCTTTACTTGTCAAAAAAATGAAAAAAATGTTATTTTCAAAAATGCATATATTTTAAATGCTGAACTAATCTAGATGATAAAACATGAACAAAATGCCTTCAAACATGAAAATCGGTTTACTTTTGACAAAGTTATGGAATTTTTAAGTATGGGAGCTATGGATCCGAGAGTTTTACTTGTCAAAATTTTTGCCAATTTTGGCATGATTTTTGACAAAAAATTTGACCCCCTCAGAATCGGGTATAATGTTGATTTTTATACTAATTATGACTAACACAATCGATTAAAAACAAAAATTCGCAATTTTAAATTTTGAAAA
>SCDS01000220.1:0-102670 GCA_004149465.1 Drosophila nigromelanica | reverse complement strand
GCCCTCAAACGTGAAAATCGGTTCAGTTTTGACAAAGTTATGGAAGTTTGAAGTATGGGAGCTATGGATCCGAGAGCTTCACTTTTCAAAATTTTTGCCAATTTTGGCATGATATTTTACCAAAAATTTTACCCCTTCAGAACCGGCTTTACAGTTGTTTTTTATACTATTTGAGGCAACTAAAAACACAAATTCGAAATTCTAAATTTAAAAAAAGTTGTTTTTCTTAAATAAGTAAGGGGGATGTTCTTTGATAAAAAAAAATGTGTATATAAAATGTTTGCATACATTTCTTACAGCCCCAATCACAAATCAACAAATGCAACAATGAGAAACGACGACGCGAATTGGAAAATAATTATATTGAGCAGCTCTCGGAGTTTTTGCAGCTCAATAAACGTGGAGATATGACCTCAACAAAACCGGATAAGGCGGCAATATTAAATCAAGTGGTTCGAACGGTAAGTAAAACCCAAAAAAAAACCCTTAAAGCCAAACAACTGTCAAAGAAAAAAAAGATACAAAAAAAACTCATCAAATAAAACTAATAAGCAAAATGTTAAACAAGTTGTCGTAGCACCCGGCGGGAACTCTGGGTCTCTGCCTGGAATAACTAATGATCAATTAAGACAGAGACAAATCCCCAATGTAATTTCCATGCAGTTTTTCTATTTGGCGGCACTCGCGTTTCAATTAAAAAGCAATTATTTTCAAATTGAAAGCGTACCGAAAAAAGAGATTAAAATAATAATACGCAGAGAACGAGCATAAAAGCCACCGGAGGGCGGGCCCTAGTCAAAAGAGACTTTTCGACTGACGTCATTTTGGCCTGCAAGAATTTAATTAATATTTTTATTTAATTTACATAAATTTATTTATGTTTCCATTGACAGTGACACGCGGTAAGGTTCATTCCCGACATGTTATTTTAGGCTCTTTTGTGGTTCTGTGTTTTTTTGTGTATGTGGTTTTTTTTAAGTATTTCTTTTATTGGTTTCAGGTAGCCTAAGCACTTTATTATGCAAATTATAAGCGCCACGCTTTGCCGAACTTCAAAAACAAAATTAAATAAAATGCGGCAACACAAAAACAACAAGAAACGAAAGAAAAAACATTTCAAAAAAAAAAATACCTCAACAACAAACAAAGTACATAATACAAAATTTATTCAACTATTTAGCAAACGTGAAAACTAAATAGAAGTTAATTAATTGCATTAGGGGTTACTACAGCTTTATTAATGCCATATTAGGGGTATGCTATATACAAAAAAAAAAAAACAAACAACGCATAAATAATAAATAAATTGAGTTAAATGCATGGGCTGTTGATTTATTACCAAGCTAATTTTTGGGCAGCGATAATCTAATTTTGATGACCAAAGGGAGACAACTTAATATATTTATTTTAATAGTCAACCAATTTAGTATTGAGTCAAAATTGAACATAATAAATTGTGTTATTTCATTATTATAATAGCGTGCAAATATTTGAGCTAGGTACAACATGAAATGTTGATTGTTATGAATCAATGCTTTGATAGATACGATTTTTTCTGGTTGTAACAGAATTAGTATATTTTTTTATTGTAAAATATGTACCTTTTTTTTAAAAAAAAATTTGCTTTTAGCCATTAAATAGTCTAAAAAAATTGTTGTTGTTGCTTTACTTGTTTGGCTTTTATTGCAATTCCGCCCGGCTTGAGTTCAGCTTATGAAAGCGCCGCAAGCAGAAGCTTTGTCAATTTGAATTGCCTATGCTGTCACTCACCCGCAGAATCCTCAGCCGCTGCTGCCGCTGCTGCTGCTGCTGCTGGCTTTGAGTGTGAGCGAAAAAATATATATGTATGAGTGCGAGTGTGTGAGTGTGGAATGCTAGCGCATGTGAATCGATCGCTTTTTATTTTTGGCAACACAAATTTCTTGTGCTCATTGTCAAACTGAATTTTAATTGCAGTGCGCGTCACGTGTGCTTTTTTAGAAGTTGCTCGAAAAAAACAAATATAAGAAGTACGTTCTTTCAGTTAAATAAAATATGCAAATTTAAAAAATGTTAAATTTATTAATATATAATATTGCTAGCATTGTGACACCTCATCCACAAGTTTTTTATAATCCTGAAATTCGCAATTTTTTCCAGACACAGATGATACTTACCCCTTTTTTTTATTGTGCTCGGGTCTGTTTCAGTTTTAGACTCGATTTTTGTTCTTGTTGTGTTTGCTTTGCATCTGCGTTTTTTTAAAGCTCTCTCAAAATTCGCACATTACCTGATTTGATCAATTGAAACTACAGGCCAAAGCCCGCAAAGTAAAACACACACACACACATACACATACATATATACACATGTATAAAGAACAAAAAGACCAGACACGTTTTAGACATATTCGTCATTGCATGCTCCGCTTTGTGCTTTTGTTGTTGTTGTTCATTTTATCATTTGACTGATATTTTCGGAGTGCCTTCACCCCAAAAAAAAAGAAAAAAAAAATTGTGTGGCCGTTGCTTGAGCAACTTTTCCTGGTTGGCTGGCGTACAAACAAATGTACGCACACATATATACAATTATACTCACTGACACAGATGTGAGCTTCCTTCCAAACAATAAAATAAAAAAAAAGAAGTAAAAGCTCGCTCTGCGCTCTCCCAATTGCATTGGCAGATCAACGAACTGCGTTCGCTTTTTGGCGATGACGTCGCACTTCGCAATTTCATATTTTGTTATTATTCGTGTGCAGCAGTAACAGCAGCAGCCCTCTCACACAAGGTGCAAAGGCAGTGTGTGATAACAAAATAAACACATGCACACACTGGCACAACTACGCATACACTTCACACGTGAGCCGGTAAACAAACGGCAGGAGAGCAACAACAGAGCTGAGTACAGTGTGAGAGCGCCAGAAAGAGAGCAATGCTTCGTCAGCTTTTGCCTTCTTTGTTGTTGTGAATTCGTGAATTTTTCGCCGTGTTTTCGGGTTTCTTCTTTTTTGTTGTTTTTTTTTTTTGTTGTTTTGTACAATAATACAATTGCATCAAAAAATGTGTGTTTAGTATTTCGGCAACTTTGTGACAGTGCTGAGTGTGCGCAACGTTTCTGTGATTTTTAATTTGGTTTTTGCCCAGCATTTTCTACAGTGAGTAATTCTGTGCTGTAAACTAAGCAATTCAGTGCTCATCAACAAATATGTACATAAATATATAAAGAAAAATTATCAAAACCTGTACATTATTGTTTATGAAAATAAAAATAAATCCAAAGGTTCTCAAGTTGATTGACCTTGAGATTATTGTGGAAATTGTGAAATTTGTGTGTGTCTGAACTACGTCTTAAAACTTTTCAAATCCAACAATAATATAAAAAGAAATTTTGTGTGGAGTGCGTTTTCTTGTTGTGCTTTTTTTATTGAATGTCTCTTGTTGAGCTTTGTTGTGCGTGCAGTCTCGCCTGTGTATGTGTGTGTGTGTGTGTATGTGTATGTGTATGTTTTGCCTGTGTCAATGACTCAAAGCTCAAACGCGCGCGCAAATTTTGCGTGGCGGAGTAAAAATATAACACATGCTCACAAAAGAAATGAGATGAAATGCGGTTTATTGCACTTCATTGTGTAAACAAAATGAGCGAAAACGCCGACGCCATCAATGATGACCAGTTGTGAGCTTTCTTGCTCATTTTCTACTACTTCTCTCGCCAAAAGCTTTGCTTCACGATCGTGAAGCGCGAGCTATAATAATTAATATGTATTGTGTATTTTTGTTGCTGTAGTGTGTACCGTTTTGTTGTTGGTTTTGTATAAAACATAAAATGAGCACAAAATTTTGTGCTTGTCGAGAACACTTCCGCATGGCAAAATATTTTGGATTTTGCGATAAATGTGAATGAATTACATATGCAGGAATATTCTTAAAATATATTACATGTTTTTATATGCACACATTAAGAACAAACAGAAAACACCTACCCTTATAAAATACTTTATATGAAATGTTGAGATACCGTTGAGTAATTTTCTCATTGGGGTTAAATGGTAAAAATAAAAACGCCCAATTCTATGCTAAAAAACAACAACAATTTTTATTCATATGTATATATGAATTTAGTTCAACATTTATTTGAGGAAAATAATAATATTCAATTTAAAAGACACGTTTACCCATAATTAAATGAATTCAACACTTTTTACAATTAGTATTTTTCAACACTGATTTTCAAAAATTCCCCTTCTTTTTCCCTCTTTACAGTATCGTGATATTTGTGACAAAGGCCAAAGCCGTGATATATCCTCAACATCTACCAATAACAACAACAACAACAACAACTCCACAACAACGACCAATAATAACAACAATAATAATAATAATAACAACAACAACAACAATACAAACAACAATAACAACAACAACAACAACAGCCACAAACCACAAGCAACCTCAACGCGCTGCACTCGCTGTGCGACCGACAACTGCTCGATACACCCTGTGCAACAGGGTGAGGTGTCATCCACAGAGCCACCGCTGCCGGAACCATCGCTACTGAACGGCCAGGTACCGGAAATATCGGCCTATTTCGAGGCACTCGAGCACTACATCAGCTCGGTGGGTTGGGTCCTGCTGCAGGTGAACGCGAACGGCATCATTGAGTCCTGCACGCAGAATATACGCGAACTGATCGGCTATGAGAAGCAGGAGCTCTTCCACCAGCCGCTCTGCATGTACCTCTATGCGGGCGATCACGCCAAACTGGAGCCGATCATAAACAACATGTACAGCAGCAGCAGCAGCAGCGGCAGCACCAGTGGCGGAGGAGCAGGTGGAGTCGGAGGAGCAGGTGGTGGAGGAGCAGGTTCTGTTGGAGGCGGTTCAGGCGCTGGTTCAACTGGCGGCTGGGGTGATCTCGATGAGCTGAACAATGGCAACGCCTCACAGCAATCGGCTGGTTCCAATTCCAGTTCCAGTGCACCTGGAATTGGTGGCGTCGGTGGCGGTATCGGTGGTGCGGCCGGCGGTGCGAACAAATCCAAACGCAGCATTTCCACCAAGGTGCGCATGCTAGTCAAGGACACGCGACCGGCCACACAGACCTCCTCCAATTGCGATCCCATGGACCAGAAGCCGCTCAGGCAGTCCGGACACCAGGACAAGTATGAAGAGGTCGTCTTGATAGCGGCGCCAGTGAAGGGTGAGTCCGGCAATCCTCTAGAAATGGGCTGGGAAAGAGTGGCAAGTCAGTAATCAAAATCAGGAAGAATTATTCAGAATTTATTATTCGATTTTATCAATGTGAAAATTGAATGATAAACAAATAAATTAATTATCAGGAATCCTAAACTAAATTCAAAGTGCAGAAATTTCTAGAAAATATTGGCGATCCAAAATAACTCTTAAATCTTTTTAGTGTTTTTTTTTTAAATTAGTTTTAAAAATGCAAACAAGAAAAAAATACATTTAATAAGGAGTTAATAAATGGGGAAATGAGGTCACAACTTTCAGTAATATCAAAATAAAAATAGTTGGGATTATTCATTAGGTTATACAAATATATATATTGACTTTTAACACACGATCTTTAATAAGTTTTCTACTTACGTACTTAAAATTACAATATAAACAAAAATGATATATATAAATATTTTTTTAAAAAGCAAGGAGTAAATATTAAAAACAAATAAAAGTTGATTTACAATATTTCTTTAAATGAATTTTCTCTATTTCAAATATATTGTATATCTATTTTTGATAGGTAGAAATTCTGAAATTTAAATATTAAACATGGCATACTACTAGAAATTGAAGTTTGTTTCAAACCAAACCAACCATAGAATACGAAAGTTGTCAGTTTTTGGGTGTTCTCATCTTGAAAACATTATCAACTGCCTTTCCAAGACTAAACGGGTTAAAAGCGAATTTATAAATAATACAAGGCAACAATTTAACTAAAAAAATAAAATAAAATAAACTAATTTAAATGTCTTTCGGTACGTTTTGAGTAAACAAAACAAAAAAATATTTCTTGGCCATGGCTAATTCCAGTTTTTTTTTTCTTCTCGTGCAGACGACGCCGATGCGAGCAGCTCGGTGCTGTGCCTGATCACACGGCCGGAGGATGAGTCGCCGCTGGAGATCAACATGCAGCAGCACGTCCATCAGCAGCCCATCGAGCAGATGACCTTCAAGCTGGACGGTTACGGTAAAATACTCAGCTTGGATGCGACAGCGCTGCGCGAACCGTTCAAACAGCATCTGCAGTCGTGGGTGGGTCGCCTGTGGCAGGACCTGTGCCATCCGCACGATCTGTCCACGCTCAAGTCGCATCTGCGCGACATCAAAGACTCGACAGCGGTCCATTCGCCGGGCAGCTCCTCCTCCTCAACAGCTGCCGTCGCTCCACCACCGACCAGTGCCGGCTCCATATCGAATGTTATATCGCGTCCGTTTCGATTGCGTCTCGGCGCGCCGGATGTCTACGTGCACGTGAAGGCCAATTCGAGACTGTTCCTCAATCAGACGCCCGGCGAGAGCGACTTCATCATGTCCGTGCAGACGCTGCTCAACTCCGAGAACGACATGAACAGCAGCAATCTGGGCCTCGGCCAGATGTGCGCCATGTCTCCGGGCGCCTCCTTGGCCAGCTCGCTGGTCAACACGCTCTCCATGGAGACGCTCGGCCACAGCAGCTCCTCCTCCTCCTCCGCATCTGCATCCGCGGCGGCGGCGGCGGCAGCGGCCGCCACGTTGCTGCCCACGCATCTGCTGGGCGGTCTCGTGGGCGGCGGCCAGCACAACAACAACAACAGCAACAACAACAGCAGCAACAACAACAGCAGCAGCAACAACAACAGCAGCAGCAACAACAACAACACGCCCACCAATGTGGGCGGCCCGCTGATGAGCTCCGCGATCCTCAACGGCAGCGGTCTGCAGCAGCGTCTGGGCAGCGCCGCCAGCAGCTCGGCGGCAAATGCATCGGCGGCGACGCTGGTGAACGCGTTCAGCGCCTCGCCGGCGCCGGGCGAACATTCGTTTTACGGCAGCGATGCGTTCGAATTTGACATTGTACATTCCTCGTTCGACATGGATCCCAGCGCCTGGACCGATTCGCGGCCCAATTCGCGCGCCTCTGTCGCGACGCCCGTCAGCACGCCCCGGCCGCCCTCTGGGCATGGCTTCAGTCCGGCCGTCTGCCCCTCACCGGCCACGCCCTATCAGCTGTCGTCGCACTCAGCGGCCAGCTTGCCATCGCCGCAGTCGAACGCCAGCGCCGGCGCCGGCGGCAGCTACGGCTTCAATTTCCATTCGTACGAGCCGGCGGACACCAAACCGGACAAGGAGACGCAACAACAACAGCCTGGCAACAACAACAACAACAACAATGGCAACAGCAACAACAATCCGCTTTTGAGCAGCGGTCTGCCAAACGGCGTCGGCGGTTTGCTGCTCAGCCAACAGCAGCAGCAGCAACAACAACAGCAGCAGCAGCAACAACAACAACAGCAACAGACGCCACCGCTGCAGGAATCCTCGGAGCGACTGCGTCATCTGCTAACCAAATCCCAGGCGAGCGGCCTAAGCGGCGGCGGCGGCCTGGGCGACGAGGAAAAGGTGAGTTTACAATTTTCTATAATTTATTTGACACACGTCAACTCATTTTGTGTTTAGTTCATTGAACTAGCTGATTTTTTTTATTGCTAGTGAATACACTAATTATTTATTACCATATACTTCAATTAATTCAGTTTAATTCCCTATTATTCAGTATATTATTCAATATGCATTTTACAAAGTGAAAAGCGTATATTTGGTTTTTGCAATTTCCGTCCATATTTTCAATTTTTTGGCTAGAAACTTGCAACTTGGCAATTCAATAAAATCGATATATGTTCCTCAGTTTTAAAGCTAGATTCTTAAAACTTTTGCAAACAGAATACTGTTGACCTGCTCTAGAGATCACTCAAATATTTTATTGATACAGCCACTGGGGGCGTGGCAAATCGTGCAAATCTATAAACGGCGAAAATCTAGCTAAAGTCACTAAATATGTCAGACAGTTTTCGGATAAACACCTCTAAAGATCGAGCCGTAAAATTTCAGCCACGCCCACTCCTATAAATTACAAAAAAAAATAATTTTTTCACAATCACAATAATAATTCAGACTTTTTTTAACTGATATTACACACCCGACTTCAATTTGTTGTTGGACTAGTTCCACGCACTTTTAACAATCGATAAATGTTGACTATAAATATGTTTAAGTAAAACAGTAATTGAAATTGGTATATTAAAGAATTAAGACATGAGCTAATAAATAAATTAAAATAAATTCATTAGTAACATAAAGTTAAATTAAATAAATAAAAATAGTTTATGAGTTCCGTTCCAGTAACCCTTTAAACTCCAGTTTATTGAACTAGTTCTTCTAGAAAAGGAATCAATCAAATATTTCATATATAACAAATAATAAAATAGTGTTGTTTTTATTGCAACTATTGAACTAGTTCTTCTAGAAAAGGAATCAATCAAATATTTCACATATAACAAGTAATAAAATTTCGATGTTTCTATTGCAATGCTTGCAGTACTTCAAACAGGAGTGCACCGAGGACGAGAAGCTCAATGTGGGACCGGTGGGCGGTCCAGCGGGCAGCTTCAAAATGGTCGGCCAGCCGAGTCCGATGGGCATGTTCGGGCCGGGACTGGGACGCGGCGGGGGGCCGGGCGGAGCGCTGCTGCAGAAGGCGGGCAACTCGCAGAATCCGATGCTGCTCAAGGTGAGTTAAATGCTAAATTGTGACTGATCAACTGATCAACTTTGATGGTTTCTCTTTTAATGCAGCTGCTCAACGAGAAGAGCGAGGAGGATGACGGCAGCAGCGGCGGCGGCGGCGGAGCGGGCGCCGGCGTGCTCAGCAATGCGCGCCAGAGCGAACTGATGCGCCAGCTGCAAAAGGACGACGGCGCCGGCGGCGGACCCGGCGGACACGGCATGCTGGGCGGCAGCGGTGCCGGCAGCGGCTCGGGCAGCGGTTCGGGCAGCGGTGCGATGAGCAACGAGGATCTCAAGCGGATGCTGAAAATCCAAAGTGATCCGGCGATGAGTCGCAAGCGTTCGCTCAACGAACCGGACGACGACATCTCGGCCAAACGGTCGGAGGACAAGCCCAGCAAGCTGTGCAGCCAAAACAAGATGCTCGCGAAACTGCTCCAGAATCCCATCAAGCTGCCGAAGGCGCCCAATCCGGAGCAGCTGCAGGTGAAAACGCTGCCGGACATCACCAGCTCCACGGTGAACAGCGTCAGCAGCTCGTTGGCGGCGCCGGGCAATTTAATTAGCGCCGGCAACACCGGACCCAAAGCCGCAGCAGCGGCCAACAGTCGCGTGCGCAAACAGCAGCAACAGCAACTGCAACAACAGCAGCAGCAGCAGCAACAACAACAGCAGCAGCAGCAACAGTCGACGACGCAGCAAAACGATGTCTACCTCAGTCAGCAACAGCTGGCATACCAGCAACAACAACAGCAGCAGCAGCAGCAGCAACAACAGCAACAACAACAGCAGCAGCAGCAGCAGCAGCAGCAACTGGCAACCACAGCAACTACCTCACTTTTCACAGTGGCCTCAACGTCAGCGGCTGCGGCTGCGGCGGCCGACACGGAACTCTCCAAGCTGCTGGACAGCGTTATGGACTATTACACGGATGACACGCCCATTGTGACAGCAGCGCCCTCGGAGGCGTCGGCAATCAGCGACATACAAAAATCGCTGATGCTCGATGTGGAAATTGCCAGCTATGGCGTCTTAAATCAGCACATGCTCATGTCCCAGCAGCAGCAGCAACAGTTGCTCGTGCAGCAGCAGCAACAACAGCAGCAGCAGCAGCAACAACAGCAGCAACAGCAACAACAACAGCAGCAGCAACGCCAGCAACAGTTGCAGCCGCCCGCCTATCCGGGCATGTTGGGGCTGCAGCAACAACAGCAGCAACAACAGCAGCAGCAGCAACAGCAACAGACGCAACAACAGCAACAGCAGCAACAATTGATGCGCCAGCAACAGCTGCTGGAAGCCATGCGCAATCAGGGCTTTCAACGTCCGCCGCCCATGTATTCGGCGCGTGGTCGTGGCCCCATGAACGCCGTTGCCACGCCCGGCGGCGGCGTTGTGCTGCCCAATCAACAGATGCGCAACATGCGCCAACAGCAGCAGCAGCAGCAAAAGGAGCGACTGCTGCAGCAGCAGCAAAAGCAACAGCTGCTGGTGCCCGAGAATGCCAGTGAGTAGTCGAAATAAACTCGATCTTATGATTAATATAATGAACAACTATGAAGAATATATGTATATATACATATATATACATATATATGATATTATAACACTGTCAAGAAGTTGACAAATCTTGCACACATCGTAAATGGTCAACAAAAATTGTGTATTGAATTTAAAATTAAATAAAAGACAGCTATACGAGGTAACAATCTAGTGGCGAAAGCAATTAAATTGTCTGCATATACCCTATATGCACACAACAAAAATGTGTTAAAAATAATCATGTATTAATAATAAGCTAAAGAAGTGAATCATATAGAGTATATATTGATATCATATAAAAAGCGTTCACAAGAGATAGCAATCTAGTGGCGAAAGCATATTTAAGGCCCCCAAAATTTCAGATAAAACTAAAACTATAAAATAGAATTATAAACAACTTTATTTTTTAATCAAGTAATACAAAATATACAAAATCAATTAAAACTAGTTTTTAGGAGGTAATTCCCAACTCATGATCATAACTCGATTCTTTCAGCTGGCATCAATGCGGGCATCAATAATATCGGCTCCCTGCTAAACACGACGGTGGCGCCGAATGTTTCCCTCTCCAGGACCAATCTGCCGGCGGATGCGCAGCTGAGTCCCAACTTTGCGCAGACTTTAATGCAGCAGCAGCTCAGCCCCGGACGCAGTACACCCTACAGTCCGCAGCCGAATCAAGGTAAGCCTTAACGAAGCCAGATCTTATACGATATTGATACGTTAGCAGGACAGGTATTGGCAAAATGAAAAAAAAAATAGTAGATTGGGTCTAGAACTAAAAAGTAATTTAAAATTACAATAAACAATATTGTAAAATTCTTGTTACTTTATACTTTTTTTTCTCCAGTTTACACTTATTTAATTCTATAGAATAAAAAAATGCATATGTAGGATGTTAAATATTCTATATAAAAATTAAAATCATGTTAAAATAAACAAGAATTTTACCCAACCCCAATTAATATAGATTTGATTGATTTTCCACATAAAAATCTTGACACTTTATTTGAAGTGAAGTATTCAAGAGTATATTTTCCAAGTTTAAAGGTTTTGGCTAAATGCAAAAATAGTGGATTAGTTTTAGAACCAAAATAGTCACCTAAAATTTTAATAAACAAAATTCTAAAATTCAAGTTTATTTGAAAATTTTTATTCTTTTCGAGTTTACACTATTTAATTTAATAAAAAATGCCAAAGATACGATTTTAAAAATTGTATGTAATATTTTAAATCGTGTTTAAAAAAATGTTACACACCCCCAAGACTTATATAGATTTCATTGATTTCTCACGCCCCCAGCGAGCATAGCCATAAAATATTCACACTTTATCTGAAGCGGGTATTCACGAATATAAGTTCCAAGTTTCGAGTCGCTAGCTTTTAAAGCGACAAAGTTATTTCCGTTTTTAGCAAACAAACAAACGCAACAAAATTCTTTTTCACGTATTTAAAATTTATTTTATTCACAGGCTATGCGCCGCAGTTTGCGCAGAATGCGCAGCGTTTGTCGCCGCAGCAGCAGACAGCACAGCAGCAGCAACAGTTGGCGTACCTGCAGCAGCAGCAGCAGCAGCAGCAACAGCAGCAGGCGGGCGACGGGGGACGTTCAAGTACGCCGTTTGGCGGTGGCTCCGGGCTGCAATCGCCGGGGATGCAGAGCAGTCCGCAGCAGTGGCCGACAGCTGGTGGCGGCAACGGTGGTGCCGGTGGTGCTGGTGGCGCTGTGGGCGGACCGGGTGGTCCGCTGCCGGCGGGCAATGCCGGACGCTCACTGCAGCAGCACAACAATCCGTTGCTGATTGCGCAGCTGCAGGTGAGTGGCAAACAATTGGCACTGTCCAATGAAGCAACCTTAATGCCCTTCCACGCTCTCCAGAGCAACTACAATGCGCGTCAGTATCAGCAGCAGCAGCAGCAACAGCAACAACAACAGCAGCAGCAGCGACGCGGCCTCAACTCGCCCGGCGCCGTTGGAGCCGTCGGCGTGCCGACAGCGACTGCGCTGCAGCGTCAGAGCTCCTTCCAGGCTGCGACCACGCCCGACGGCAGCAGCGGACCAGGCGTCGGCGTCGGCGTCGGCGTTGGCTTTGGTGGCGGCGGGCCACAGTCGCCGTACGGCGGCAACGCCGCGGCGAATGCGTTCCAGCAGCAGCAGCAGCAGCTGCAGCGACTGCAGCGGCAGGGCAGCGTTCCGCAGGCGACGCAGCATTTGCCAGGTGAGTGAGAAAACGCGAGCAGCAGCACTTCGGAGTGTCCTTCAATCGGCCTGCAATCTGGCTTAGTCAGTTTTAGCCAAAAACATCTCGTCCCTTGTCCCTCAAAGCCCACAGAAATTTAGCTCTCTTTTTTCCGGCTGAAACTAGTTCCAAGTGTAGGCGGAATTAGTTTATAGTATCAAATGTAAACATATAAATTTTTTTGCAGCTGGAACTAGTTTGTAGAATAAATGAAACTAGCTCAAAATATGCTTACATTTTATTCACACATTTCAAATAGTTCCAAATGTAATGCTTACACATTTTTTTCAGCTGGAACTAGTTTGAAAATAAGTAGAACTAGTTCAAATGATGCTTAGTAATGATGCATATCACATATATTTTTTTATATTTTTCGCTGGGGTTATTGTAAAAAATAAGTGGAACTAGTTCAAAAGATGCTTGCATTTCATTCAAATTTAAATAAGTTAAAAAAATAAAAAATAACTAGTTCCAACTTTAGTATACAAGTTGTGACTATAGAACGAATTGAACTAGTTCCACTTAACTTACAGACTAGTTCCAGTGACACTATGAATGAATTAAATAATGAATAAGTTGTACTTAAATGGCAAACTAGTTCTATTTAAATAATGAACAAGTTCCAGTTCCACAAATTCACAACTACCTAATTGCGATGCAGCGCGAACCAGTTCAGAAAGTTGCGCTTGTCCTAAATACTGTACTAAATATCAAGCCATAAACAGCTTCACACACGCATACCAACACCGTTTTATACACACACACACACACACATACACACACACACACACACATTGTTAATATTTAACTAGTTTTTAACCAAAGCCAAACAAATCAAACACTTAACCGAAACAGGCTCAACGCGTTTCGGTTTGTCGCCTGGCAACAACAACAACAGCAACAACAACAACAACAACAACAGTGGGAACCACAACAACCACACTGATAATGCAGCTGCCGCCGCCAATCAACAGCAGCAACAGCAGCAGCAACACCAACACCAGCAACAACAGCAGCAACAGCTGATGAACGGCCTGACCATGCCCCCCCATCCGGCCATGATGGGCGTGGGCGGCATGGCCAGTGGCGGCGGCAATGGGATCATTGGGCTGGGCGGCGGCGGCGGCGTCGGCGTCGGCGTCGGCGGTGGTTATGCAGCGCTCGCTGCTTACGGGCAGGCGCAGCAGGCGAATGATTTTTATGGTCGAGCGCAGACCGGTAAGCAGCCGTGTGCTCAAACTTGAACTCTTCTCTCTTCCCCCCTCTCTCTCTCTCTCTCTCTATCTATCTGTCTATCTCTGCTCGCTCACGCGCTCGCTGTAATCACATGTCATAAATACATATAAATATATATGTGCATATATATAATTAATCATAAATTCGAGCTAATCATTGTGTATATAAAATAAGCAAAAAAAAAAACATTTTTGTTGTACATAGAAACAAAAGCATATCCCTACACACACACACCTACACACACACCTACACACACACACACGCGCATTTTTTGCCTAACCACATTTGCGTGTTTTGTATAATCGTGTAACTGATCTTGTGTATATAACCTAGGTATATATATTTGTATATAATAAGTATTGATCGGTTAGTTTTTAGGCGCTGCACCCAACTGTATTAACCCCCCTGTAAAGACCTTAGATATAACAGAGACCCCAGAAACGAGTCGATAAATTTAATAAATATATATTCACTATGATTGGGGAACGTATTCATGTATATAAATTTATATATATATTTCTATATGAATATTGTATTTGTTTAATTTTGGTTGGTTTTTTTTTATTTATTTATGTATATAATAATTTTATGAAATATTCACTAAATCCAAAATTATTAGAGAAAATATTGAGTTTAAAAAGAAAAGAAAAGTAAAAAAAAGTGAATATCTCATCTGAATTGTTTTTTAATTTACAATTTTTCTATGTTCATGTTTAAAGACAAACCTTATCCTCGGACCCACAATATTTAAGCGTGTATCGTATATAATTATTATTTATTTTTTATATTCTATATAAACATATTCAATATTAAATTTATGCTTATGTTTTTTATATGTTGTATTCTGTTGTCTGTTGTGTATTTATTTATGTTACATGTCTAGCTAAGTTGAACAATAATTGTGACTAAAAACAAATTCATTTTTTTGTTGTGGGTTGAGCCAGCCAAAAAAAGACGCCTCAAATCTGATTCTCGTTTCTCCTTTTCTCTTCTCTCGCCCTCTCCAATTCTTGCAGCTGGCAACGCGGGCGGAGCTGGTGGTGGCAACGCCAATTCCGAGTTTGTCAAACAGGAGCTGCGGGCGGTGGTGAGCGTGCGCGCCCAGCAGGCGGCTGCGGCGGCCACCGGCGGCGTTGTGGGCGTTGGCGGCGCGGGCGTGGCACAACGCGGTCAGACGCCGCAGAGTCCGCTGCAGCAGGGACCAATGATTGGCGGCGGCGGCGGCGGCAACAGTACAAATTCCATGGGCAATGCCACGCCCACCGGCACCAACAGCAGCGGCAATCCAATGCTCAACACACCGCCAGATCCAACGCTGGGCTTCAGCTTCGAGACGCGTGAGTAATCTCCGCAAAAACCAGATATACACCTAATTCTCTTTCTCGTCAAAAAAAAAAAAATAAATAAATAAAAATGTTTTGTAAAATTTTGGAAAATTCTTAAAAGACCATGACATGTTCAATGCGTGCATCCGAAACAAAACTTTACCCGATCCCTGGAAAATACAGCGATTGGTCCTGATAAGTAAAAGTAAAGATGATCCAACTGATTAACTTATAGGATCAACTTATCGGCCTCTTTGCATGCTAAAGCTGCTCGAAAATCAAATCAAATCTCGCATAGAAAACTCAGGAGACCACAAAGAAATACACCAAGAGAAATAATGGAAGCATCATTAGGACAGAGAAATCAGTCGAAGTATCCTCAACTACAGGAAGTACAGAAATACAAACTCTAACTACTTATGCACGTAATTAATGCAATCCTGTTGTGTCTGGACGGACACGCTAAAAGTGAACTGCAGAGTGAAGTCAACTAGGAGAAGAATCCGGGGAATTGTGCCAAGAAAGATGTACCAACGAATGCGGTGAAAGATGGCTGGATTATAGCAAATAAATTGTGATTAAAAAAAAACATATTAATATAAAAAACTCCTTCGTGGAAAATCAGAAAAATTATTTAAAACAAAATTTTAATACCGCGTAAAAAGAGAATTAGGGGTGTATATACACATACATATATATTTAAACCGTTATGTCTCTAAGCTAAATTGTGTTTTATTTTTCTACCCACACAGCGGACTTTTTCACAAGCAGCGCTACGAGGTGACCCTAAGGTCCCTAAGCGTTAACCCAAGGACTCAAGAACAACAACTGCTAAACAACAACAATAAAAACAACAACAACAACAACAACCAATTCATGTTCTTCAAACGCATTTATGGCTCTCAGAACGTTTTTCCTTCAACAAAATCTGCAAATGAAATGAAGATCGCCGCATTTTCGTTCATAAAGGAAAAGAAAAACAAAATCAGGCTTAGTAAAAAGTTTAAACAAAAGCGAAAACGAACGTCTAGAAATGTGTAAAATGTGTATGTAAACATTAAATTAAAAATAAGCCAAAACGTTAAAAATATATATAAAAATATATATATATACATAAATATATTTATTATTAACACTAGCAAATATTAATTGTAAAACATTAAAAAAATGGGAACCTCGTCTAAAAAAAATTACAAAAAAAAGTAAAATTATGAAAAATAACAGACACGCTATAGTTAAATATTTTGAAAGCTGCTAAGAATTATACAAAAGAAGAAAAAAAAACAAAACATATTTATTACGTTTAAACATAAAACTTAGGCTAAGATGCTATATATACAAAAAAAAAAGAAAACAAAAAAACTACACACACACATAAATACATACAAGCATATATAAGTATATATGTGTATATATTTATATATAAATAAGTAACTGCATGTTTATAATGCGGCGTTTCAAGCTGTTGTTTATTATGGATATATGTATAACAAGATATAACAAGATCTATTAAACAAAAATACAAGAGAGATCGGCAGCAGTTTGATCGGCAGCTTTAAATTATAACGGCATTAGTGTTACGATTAATTGAAATAATTAACAAAACGAAAAAAATAAACCAACACGTATACAATTTATACGAACTATGTAAGCATATAACACACAAACATTTATACATATATATTATGTATGTATGGATAGTATACATGCTATATATGTATATATATTTAAAATTAGTGTTGAATTTTTTTCAGTGTGATAATTTGTTAAATTTTATAAAAATACTAATGTTGCTTATTTGTTGCTATAGAGCCTGTCCCTGGACATAATTCTATACGATTTTTGTTCTATTCTATTTCCAAATGTTTACGTTTCTATCGTCTATATATACCCCATATCAGTTTAAGCGATTTCTTTATGAACAACAACAACAAAAACAACATCTTTTAAATACTAAATCAATTTTTAAACAACAACTTGATAAACAAAAAACAATTTGATTAGTTTTATTTATGTATGTATATTTGTTATGCTATTTGATTTTGAGCTGCACCTAACTGTGTAACTGTAATTGTATATATATTTTTCACCATTACATACATATATTATTATTATTTACGAAATTGTAATTCATAGCTTAGTTAATGCTTTAATCGTAATTAATTAATTCTAATTTTTAAAAAGCAGATAGAAAAGCGCGCGCACTGCACAAAAGTCGACGTTGCAATTCAATGTGAAGGCTATTTTACAGGTTTTTGTTTAAACTAATTTGTAACCACGTTTTATCGATAACATACAATAATTCTTTTATATATATATATACATATATATTTTTAGCATATCACAATTTCTTCAACTTTAATGGGAAATAATTTATTTAAATGTTTCTCTTTTTTATTGTGTAATTATTTTTATTATTGAATTTTTTGATTTTGTTCAAGCAAACGCATCTGTAATCTGTTAACTGTAGTTGGGTTCAATCGTTATAAATATTATTTTATAAACAAAAAATAAAAAATGCTATACAAATATTACGATACATATATATATAAATATATTTTAAATTTAGTTTTTTCTAATTTTATTAAATATGTTTAAAATGCAACAAAGCCTAAATAAAAATTTATATACAATATATAAAAAATAATTGGTAAATGGTTTTTTATTTATTAATTTCTTTTTATATGGTTTAACAAATTATGATGCTGAGAAAACAACAACAATGACTACAACGATAAGTAATACAAAATTATATAAAATAATTAAAGTGTATACACAAATGGCGATATTAACACTTGGGAAAATAGAAATACCTCTCGTTAAGTTCAAAAAACCTATAATAAACATACAAATTTATATATAAACACTTGAAAAAAAAACAAATACATAAGAAAATGCTAGTTACCACACAGAATTATAATATAAACAACATAATTGAACCTTAATATGCATATATATTTATTTGTACATATATATATATTTAAATGCTAGTTGAAAGTTTCACATACGTTAATTCAATAAGTAATTTAAGTGATTAAATTTTTCAGATAGCGCTAGTTAAATTTTGGTTTTAAGAGGCTACATTTAATGCAATTAAATTAAATTACGAACATAAAATAAATGCGGCATGCCGACGTTTAAATACCCTAGCAAACTGTCCAAAAGAAAAATTGTATTACGATCTCAACCCATTTTACCGTCAATCAAAGTCTCCATTTGATAGATTAACGCATTCTTGGGAAGATAATGAAAACTTTCTGCAAGGGTATTACAATGTGCGTAGTTATTGTCGAAGGCCAAGCTTCAGCTTTGCCTTGGTTCTCACATAGACGTTTTATTTATACTGAATAAGACCTCAACCAGATGAAGAAATGAATATACACACGTATACTGCATTTAGTATAGGTTTGGATAATGCCAGTTATTTAAAGATGAAGTACATTGCATATGCGTATTTATATTTATAAAGTTAAGTGACTTGGCAAACAAGATTATAGCAAATTTCACACACATAGCAACACAAAAAGTACATATAAAGTGCATTAATGAATTTAAGCATTTAATGAAATTAATTAATTTATAAGCATACAAAATTATATATATATTAAATTACTAAAATAGTTATACATGCATATATATATATTTAACAAATAAATATTTACAAAAAACCCAAAAAAAAAGAAGAAAGAATAACAAATAACAAATTAACATAAACTTTCATATTCATAACAAGAATTAATTTCATAAATTTATAACAACACTAAAGCTAGCTACGAATTATACAGCAAGAAATGAAATTAAAAATTAACACAATTTAACAGTTTCCATTTTGATATATATACATACATATATATATATTTAAATAAGTTACAAGCACATCTATGCATAAGTTATTATTACATATTAATTGTATATATGCATTCAATTTTTAATAATTCCATTCAGTTTTTACACACATATATTTTTTACTGTATATATTCGTAATCTCTTTATGCAACCTAGTACCATAAATTTGTACCAAAATAAAAAATACATAAACAAAAAAAAATAAATAAAAACAAAAACAAAATGCAACGCCCTGTACCCGTGCATAAGCCTACAAAACAAACAAACACAAATTGTTAAAAAAAAGAAGGAATATTACAAACATAAACAAAAAATCGAAAGAAAAAACAAAAACTATTTACTAATTAAAAAGAAGCCCTGAACCGTAATAAGTAGTGCCCAAAAGAACTAATACAAAAATAATATATATATATATACATATATATATATATATATATATATATATATATATTAATTAGCATTTAAACAACGTTATAACGAATTCTAAAACAACAGCCTAAGCAAATAGTTAATAACAAAATAGTAAAAAACATAACAACAAATAGCACAATTTTGTATAAACAACAAATTCATAATAACCATAAATACTTTCAATACAAAAATTACAACTTTATACACAATGGCTTAAAACAGTATAAACTCATTATAAACTCATTACACAGGAAATACTCTTAGAAACCATTTCACAGTTATGGCAAAAATTATGACAACACCAACATACTTTATTTCTTCTGCTGTATGTAATATATATACATATATATATATATATATATATATATGGATTTTGCATGAATTGATATATCGGAAAAGCTGGGAGGATCCATTGTTGATTGGCTGTGTTAAAAACGAACAAAGAAAGAAAACAAAAAGTGAGCGAAAGACCGAAAAATAAAAACATAATAAGGAAAATAGAGACGAAAATGTGGACAACATAAATTCGTAATACGATGGAAGTTGGGATTAGCGTAGTTAGACGCGTTCGGGGAACGCCTAGTTAACTGATTTACTCCTAAGTTGGATAAGCGAATGAAATTTGATTTTACTTCGGGCAAACTTCAGTTCAAAACATCACATATGCATCTATTTTCTAAGTATTAAACGTTTTTGCCGTAGTCACATCTTATTAACATATTTGTACGCTATTGTTTCCCGTTTCCCTATGTTGTCTATTCCGAGTGGTTTTTTAAATTGAGAATTAAAAATATATATATATGGATATGGATATGGATATGGATATTGAAAGACTTGATTTGTTAGGAGCATAGTTACATTTTAAGAAATCGTTTAAAACAACCAAAATTGGGACGCGAACTTATTTAATTAAGTGTGTAAAATTGGCTTCACTTAGGATATAGATTGAAATAAAAAATACCCCCTAACAATTGAAACCAAGCCACATAATGTTACAAACGAGAGCTAAATGTTATATTGTGTTGTTGTCACTGTTACAGTCACTGTTCGTTCATTGTCACTGTCACTGTCACTGTCACTGTTTATATGTTGTCTTTGTCTCCCTATTTCGCTCTACCTACAACAAATAATAACCAATGATATTTCAGATATATTTTAAGTCTATGTACCTTTTCGATATGTATTTGTATTTCTATGTACGAAACGCACACACACACATACACACACACACACACACACACCCTTTCACACACACACACACAGTTGCATATTATATAAAGTTTCACATAAAATGTTGCGAGTAAAAAATAATGAAAATAAATTTCAACACTACGAAACATTTGTTACACAAGTAATTCATAAAACGACTAATTTTTTTAAACTAATTAATTAATAATGTACATGTGTAAATGTAATTTCAAAACTTGAATTTCCAAAATTCAATTGAATTTACATTACAGAAAAAAAGAAAATACAAAAAAAAGAACAAAAAAAAAAAGAAACAAATTATAAACTTAATATTATGTGCGCTATGTTTATGTTTGTACTTACAAATCTATGAATAATTAAATTTATTAACTATAAATTAAATATACAATGAAAATGCAACACAACAGCAGCAGCAGCAGCAGCAGCAACAACAACAACAGCAACACGAACACTTAATGTTTCCAAACCAAAACAAACATTGAAAATGAGAAAATGAAAAAGACTAAATAAAATATTAATGAATTAAGTGCAAGCGAAAAGCTTCAGATGTCTCCATTAGAACTTGCGCAGCTTGGTGGCCATGTCGACGATCATGTGCAGGTTGGAGTTGAGCGTCTTTATCTGGTTCAGGGTGGTCGCGTCCAGCTGCTTGAGCACCTCGCGCCTCACCTCCGACAGCTTCTGCGGCTGCAGCTTCAGCACGCCCAGCTTGGTCGGTATGTGAACGTTGGCGCACTGCCGATCCGGAAAACTGCAGCAACACCAACCTGATGTGAGTTTTCTGTCAGTGTATCGATTTCATCTCAGTTACCTTTGCACGGCCAGCGGACTGCCGCCCGTCGAGAGCGCCACCTCGCCCGGCCGCGGCCAGCGCAGCAGCGCCATTGCCGGCTCCTCGCCGCGCCCAAACATTCCCCGATCCACGGACCGCACCTGGCCACGCCCCTGCCCCGTCGGCTGCGGCGTGCGCAGGCGTCCGCTGCGTGCGATCGACTGACTGCGCAGCTTGGGCGGCGCGGGCGCTGTCGATCAATTCAATATAATTATTTTGGTATTTTCAAAAATATCAAATTTTGCAATTTATATGAGGTCAACTGAGCAATTGTGGGAAATATTGATTTTTGCGATTTACTTGCTTTAAGACATATTTTGGCATTTTGTCGTTTTGCCACGCCTCCAGTGGGCGTAGTCAAAAAATATAAATTAAAAATTAAAACTAAGGGAAATTAACCGATCTTATTCAATTTGCGGCTTACCCGCTTAAAAACTTATTTTGGCAGTTTGTCGTTTTGCCACGCCTCCAGTGGGCGTAGCTAAAAAATTATTTTGTGATCTTTAGAGCAGATTTTCGATAATCTGTTAAACAAAAATTGGTGCATCTAGCTTTAAAACTAAGGGAAATTAACCGATCTTATCAAATTTGCGGCTTACCCGCTTAAAGAAATATTTTGGCATTTTGTCGTTTTGCCACGCCCCCAGTGGGTGTAGCCAAAAAATATTTTTGTGATCCTTAGAGCAGGCTTTTAGTAATCTGTTTAACAGAAGTTGATGCATCTAGCGCTAAAATTGAGGGAGTTAAACCGATCTTAGCGAATTGTCACGCCCCCATCAAAATTGTATGTCTCTAATCGCCCCGCCTACGAGTATAGTTAATCAGCGACTTCAGTTGGCAGCTACGCACCTATCCACTGGTAGTCCTCAAAGTGGTTCAGTCCGAGCTTGAGGAACTCGCCCCACTTCATCTGCAGCACGTGTTGATGGGTGCGAGCCACAATGAGCTGCAGCTGGTTGTTCACCTGCTGCACGCTGCGCTTGCCCAGCTCATCGATCTTCTCCAGCGCCGAGTCCAGCTTCATTTGGGCCATGCGCAGCTGTTCCGCCCGCTCGGCCTCCTGGCGCAGCTGTTGGCGCGTCCGTTTCGCAATTTTGGTGCGTGGCATCCTCAAAAATGGATATTTCTAATTCCTGTTGAAACAGTTACTCGAAAATGCTTTTAACCAGATCAGAATTCAGCGCCGACTGCGATTGAACATGAAAATTTTTATTAACTTGTGCGGGGACAAACTTACTTAATTTTTAAAATACACTTTAAAATAGAATGAAAAACTTGAGAACTGAACTTAAACTAAACAAACATAGGATACGCAATGCATTCAGATTGGGAATATGTGTGTATATATATATATATAGGAATATATGTTTGTCGGTGTCGGGCTACTTCAGTCCGACCTTGTTGGCCGTATTCACAATCAATTGCAGGTTCTCGTGCAATGTCCTTATTTGGCTTAATGTATCCGCATCCAGATTCTCCAGCAGATCCGCCTTGATCTCGGCCAGCTTCTTGGGCCGCAGCGATAAGACCCCATTGCGAATGGGTATATTCACATTGGCGAACTTGTCCGGCAACCTGTAAAATTGAGGCGACATTTTTTAGTTGGCGTATTTTGTTGCGCATTTGATGCGGCTGACTATACGTACACCTGGGCGACAATGGGACTGCCGAACTTGGAGAGCGCCACCTCGCCGGGCTTGGGCCAGCGCAGGAATGCGAGCGGGGGCGTGCCGGGCGACGAGGCGCGCTTCTTTAGCATGCGCGGCGTGCGATCGGCGCTGATCGCCTTCGGGCGCGCGGCCATCGGAGTGCGCATCTTGCTGCGTGAGCTGCGATGCGCATTCGAGTTGCTGCTGCTGCTAATGCTGGGCACCGCGATGCTCGTGGCGGACCGACTGCGGCGCTCGCGACGCGCCCGCGCCGAATGCAGCGGACCGGGCGTGCGCAACGCCTTCGCCGAGCGCAGCATCGAGGAGCCGCCGTAGGCGGACATCGTGGAGGCGTTGCTGGCGCTGATGGCGCCGCTGCCGCTGCCGACGCCCAGGCTGCTGTCCTCTGTAAGGTAGCCTAAATAGAGTGTGGCCAGACCAGCAAATGTCGTATGTGTGTGTGAGTGCGTGAGTGTGTGAGTGCGAGATGATAATGTTAGAACCACATAGAAAATAAAAGCAGTGTTAAAGAACGCGCCACCAAAGCCAGAACAAAAGAAGTACATATATTCTAGTCGAGGGGAGTCGACTAGCAGATACCCTGAGCCCTTCATTATGTGCATGTATTTTATAAAAAAAAAAAATTGTTGCAGATATCCTGAATTCTTATTTTACTAAATAAAATTGGTTTCGAAATTCACATACATACAGGCGGACGGACTTGATTCGACTTTCACATATATAATTACATTTAACATACACTTGCACATAATCAGTACACACTCTTTACCCAGTTTCAATGGGTGCAGGGTATCAGTAAGAAGAAGAACATGCAAAAGACAAACCTTCATCGTTGCGACTGTTCGTCGCCGCTGCGACTGCGCAGTTGCTGCCGCCGACGCCGCCGCCGTTTGTTGTGTTGCTGCACATCGACTGCGAGCCGAAATGCTGCGTCTGATCGCTGGCCTTGAAGTCGCCGAAGTGCTCCAGGTGGGGCAGCAGCTCGAGGAAGTCGCACATTTTCATCTCGCGCAGCTCGGTCTGCAGGCGGGACGTGATCATCTGCAGCTGTGTGTCCATCATGGCCTTGTAGCGCAGCTCCATGTCGTCGATGCTCATCAGCACGGAATCCATTTTTAATTCGAAAATGCGTATTTTCTCCTCACGATTGGCCGCTTCGCGATTTCGCTTTGAGTTTTTCGTTATTTTTGTACGCGGCATTTTGGCAGCGTGTCTCTGTTTGTTTCTGTTTCGAAGTTGACTTTTTGTTAATGTATATTTATATATTCTGCGTTGTTCTTTATTGTACACTGAGCAAGCGTCGTTTTTTTCTGTTTCTTTTGAGTTTTTCCGCCTTTTGTCTGTAGCTGGCGTCGCTAGAGAGCTGCGATATCAAATTAATCGCATGGTTGCATGCGATGTATCGATAGTACATTCGATTGAACCTACACTGCTAGACGTAACAGACCATTTTGAGTATAACATAAGTAGTGTGCTTGCCGCGAAAGTGAACGTGCGTGTTTGCAAATAAATTATTTCAAAACCCGGTCATCAGCTGATCTATCTCGCTGTTAGCGTCGCTGTTATTGCTCTCTGCTCCACCAGTCTTACATACGTATGTTAATATTTGTGTTATTGCATTGGTAGTAATTCTGTTAGTCATAACTGATATTTAATTTGTTTTCGTTCAGGATAGTTAAATATTGAATTTTAATCAGACCCCTTAAAGTAAATATATTCTTGATTATGATTGGGTACTAAATTGGGTAATTGGCAAAATTTTTTTTTAAATTAAACCAAACTATTTTAAAAGTGAATATTTTATTCAAACGGAAGTTTACTTTTAATTCAGATATACAGTTGTTTTATATAGTTGATATACATATATTTTATAAATGTTTTATTTAATTTCAATTTATTGAATATTTTTAAAAGCTGCCTAAGGTTATAATTTAAATGCGTGTTGTCGTGTTTCCAACATGAGATAAAACAATGCTTTTGACAAGTCTTTTCGCTCTGTTCAAGTGCCAAAAAACATTTGTTTGCACTTTTTGCATTTGTTGCAAAATTGCAAAATGCTGCATTAAGCTGCGAATGTGGCGCACAATTCAAGATTGCCAAACTGGAGCTCCCAAAATGATAGCCACAATCCTATTAAGCGACCCAGACCCTCCCCCCGCCCCCACCTCCCCCTTCACTCCACACACGAGTGTGGAGCATGTGGAGCATGTGGGAGATGCGCAGACTGCAGACTGGCATCAAATGTAGCTGCATCTGCATTTAAGTGCATTACTCTCGGGCTGTTGTGGATCCTGTATGACAATCGCATCTTTTCAGGCATTGATTAGCTACTGCTAATCAAATTGCCAGAGATATCCGGACGGACGGACGGACCGACGGACGGACAAAGTGTCAAAAGTTTTTAATTAGCATCAGCCACAGCCAGCAACAGTTAGTCCGCTTGACTGGGCTTTAAACAGAACCGAAAGCTGAAGCCACAAATGCTACAAATGTGGGCTATGTCAAAGGCGTAACGTAATTTTATTGGTGAGAGAAATGCGATAAAAGCAGCTGCCACAGCAACAACAACAACAACAAGTACAAACATTGCGGTCGGGCGTAACCGACTGCAGCATACTCGTTCACAATCGCAAAACGATAATATTTATTATTGTTATTTTGTGGGGAAGTCATCCAAAAATTATATGCTAAATTTGGTGACTCTTGCTCGAATTCTCTTATTCTCTAATTCTCTAAAAGGAGAATTTTGTGCAACCTTTTGTATATCTAGCTATAAAACTGAGCAAGACATATCGATTTTTATCGATCTAGCATGCCTCCCAGGTATATATTTCAAATTTTAACAATGAACCCAATATGCTCGCTTCACTTTGTGAACGAGTAAAACAATTGCCAGAACAGTGAAACCCAATTTACGCGACCAAGCGATGCGTTAAGCGTACAGAATGCAAAACGGAAGCGACTTTCATGGATAGATTACACAACGACTTACTTGCCTTATATAAACACGCACACAAACGTTAACACACACACACACACACTCGCACACGCACACACGTGTGGAACAAGGGTCTGCGTTTGTGCGGCAACCGCAGCACCTGGCGCGTATTTGCAACTGTTGCATATTGCAGTGCGTGCAACGCTTTTATTGCGTTGGCTGTCGCCGCAGCTGCCGCTGGGTGGCAGCCTCCACAGCAACTGGAAACGGGAAACGGGAGCATCATTGCATTTTCATATATTGTAGAACAGATAGAACAGGTAAAACAGGTAAAACAGTCGAGGCGCAACGAAAGCCACACAAAGACCAGGATGCGCAATCCAGACAACCAGCCAGACAGACAGACAGCCGGGCGGGAAGCGGGCGAATTCCGTTCCGAATGATGTGAGCATCTACTGCTCGGTAGATAAATACACTACACTTAACATTCTTATAAAAATACAACACACAAATTGTTGGAAATCCCAAAATGGATATTTGTATTGGATTTGTATGTAAAAGGCAAAGGAAGGCAGCTCCGATTCCGAGGAGCGACGAGGAGTTAGGGCTCAAAGGAATCTGTCGAGTATCCGCTCAACCGATCTCCCAGATCGTATATTTTAATCCTTTTTTTTTTACCTATTTATCTAAAACCACACCACCATACTAAAAATTTCCTAATTTCGGTTTTAAACTCTCCAGCTTTAATTATTAATTTATTTAAGATTATTAATTAATTAATTATTAATGCGCATATTAAATTTTTTCCACCGTTGTTTCTTAGAGTTAGATTTGTGGGTGGTTATTTAATTGTATTTTATCGTTTCATCAGCTCTTAAGTCTTTCTATAATTAGTTCGCACCTTCTGTTAAATATCGCCTTTCTATGCGATTTTCATAAATGCAAGTAGTGATTACTTATTTTGATGACTTTTCTGATTTGTATTTAAATCAAAGTGAAATGAATACTAACTAAAACTAATAATGTTAAAAATGTATATTTATATATAAAGAATTGAACTAAAGCAAATATTGATTTTAAAGTATTTATTCTACCTTTCATTTAATTCGAATTAAATTGGTTCGAGTTAAGTAACAGTTTATTAAGTTTCGTTAACTGATGGCCCAAAACGTTGTTGGCTTTTACTGCTTTTAATCAACATTTCCAATTGAAACCAGTTGCATGGATTCCACTTCTACGTATTGTCCTATTTATTGTCTATCCTTTGAAATTGGCTCCAGAACTACCCCAAGTACTCACCATATATGTGGGATAGTAAATAGGTGTTCCAAAAAGGCAATAATTTCACTGTTATGGCTTTTTAATATACGTTCGTTTCGAAACAACCCTTACCGTAATGAGCCAAATATTGAATTGTGTGCACTCTAAGTATCGTAAACTCAATTAAATTTTCGTCTAACTTGTTCGATATAAAACAACACACACACACACACGCACACACACACGCACACACACACACACACGCACACACACCCTCCTTCAGGGACAGGTGTGCACTTGGTCTGTTTCACAGTTGTCAGTTCGTTCCGGAACACTCAAAACTGCAAGTTGCACTCAAAGGCAACGTCGCTCGGTGCTGTTCCTTTGCCACACGTTCCGCTCGCAGCTCGCAGCTGGCAGGTCGCCTTGGCGTATGCAGCAGAGACGGCAAACAGTCGCTCGTAGCAGGCAGCGGCAGCAGTTGCATTCGATTGCCAGCCATCGCCAGCAGTTGGAAAGAGCTCCAGCAGATAGCAGACACAGCAGACACAGCAGACAGCAGACACAGCAGACAGTGGACACAGCAGGCAGCGCAGCCAGTGCAGACAGCGTCCAACCGAACGTGGGCTCAGGTTCCGTTCTGCATCCCGTTTTGCACTCGACACATTCCACATTTATTCGCCATTCATTCGACATTCGACATTCGCGCGTTCGCTCGCCTTCTGCTGATTTGATTGTCGGTCGACCGAACTAGACTGAACTGACTCTCTTCCTGCCGCTCCCCCCGCGTCCGCGTTTCTCGTTGTTCTCAGCTCGCTTTTGTTTTTGCCGTTTCTGTTATTGTTGCCTTTGTTTATTGGTGCGTGTCTTCAGTTTGCGTTCGTTTGCTTTGAGCCGTTTTTTCGTAATTGAAGAGCGCGGCGAAGACCAAGAGTGCGACGACGACATAATTAAATTAAAATTTACTCACAACACACACACTCGCACACACACACACACACATACGACGACGACGACGACGACGGCAGCGCCAACTAATCACATTACCAGCCATCAGCCATTGACATCGACGACGGCAGTCGGCCGGCAACGGAACAGAACAGAAGACATTCACAGTTTGTGTTGCATAGTTTTTGGCGCGCGCCAAACACACGACCTCTTAACGCAAATTGAAAACGTTGTGGTACATCCTCAAAAATATATATATCTATCTAGTTTCCGAGCGAAGCGACGAATTTATCAACTTTTTTGTCTGGTAAGTTGGTTACCTGATAAAAAAACAAGAATATTTAAAATAGAACGATAAACGAGTTTATAGATGAACCCTCTAATAATCTATAAACTATATTCATTTCAAAGAATTTAAGCCTAAATTCTTTTGCAAAATTAACCAGAAATTTTACTTCTGAGTTCCACGAATATTAATGCTACATTTGTAATTATTACTATGAAAACTTTTATGTTTATTAAAATAAAATTAAATTTTATATTATTTAAATTTAAATTTTTGTACCTATTTTGGAAATAAAATAAGTGAAGGAATACGAAGATTGCTGATCATTAAAAAAAATATTTCTTTCTTTAATTCAAAATCAAAATACATAATTGGAAATTATTTCAAACTTTAGCATACATACTACAAATTTAGGGCATAAGTTAAGCCTTGTTCTGATAAATTATTGCCATGTTTATTCTTTATTGGTATAAATTGGAGCAATTTGAATTACCCTATTTATTTGTATAAATACTAGAGTACAAACCTATAATAATAAAAACAATATGATAAGTCTTTAGTAGTGCATTAAGATAGATTGTATAGTTTAGTTGTTTAATTTTATGCCAGCTTCAATTTCGATTTACGATTTGATCAACTTGAATGTTGTCGTTAAACTTAATATTAAGTCACACCAAATCTAACGGAATATTCCATTTCCTGTGTGACGCTAAAAAGTCGAGCACATTCTAAAGCATATCCATTGTATTATTGTTGCTGGCCGCGTGTAAGGACATTTAACGACATTTTCAATTTCCTGTTGTGCCCATAAATTGTCTGGTAATTTAAAGACCAGACACCCGCAATAAAAATTTAACAGTTCAGAAATTGTGTGATGATTAAAAGCAACGTAGCTGGGCATTATTAACCTCAGAGACCCCACCTTCCTCCCCATTTTTTCTTTCTCCATTCTTTTCTTTTTTGTTGTTGTTTTTTAATGAGTGAGCATCGTTTTGTGCGCCGTCATTTGGCACCGAAATGTGCGCAATGAAATTGTCATTTACTCACGCAGGCAGCCTTTCAATAAATATTGAAGCGAGTCCTGGCATCCATTGTCCTGGATCTGCGGTTAATGTGTGCGCAACTGCATTGTCCGACTGCAATTTACTGCAGTTTTTTTCCCGGATAGGTGCAGATACACGTCGTACATTCGTATGCGATATATTTTAATTTTGGTGATGTCAGCGACACGCCCCAAAAGCAACACGCCCACGGGGCAATTATTACGCTGGCGAACATTTCATTTTATTTATCTTTTATCTTAAATTCAATTAAAATACATTTTGTAAGCAAGCGTTTATTATGGTATATACTCTGTACACAGGCTGTTTGGTGGGGTATATTCAATTTATTTAAACGAATTCTGCATAGTTAGTTTGGTATGTGTAGGATATGTTGTAGTCGTTCAGCACTTTGACCAGCAATTATTTCTTCGCCCACAGCTTGATTACATTTTAAAAGTTATTATTTTGCTTTTGATTTGCAATACAAATTTAATTGAATTGCACGTATTTGGATGTTCCTGTTTATTTGTTTGTTTTTTTAATCCGCCTGATGATTGAATTACACTCACTTTATTCACATTCACATTCGCAATTCAATTCCACGCAATTCCACATTCAACACTCACATTCACAATTCCCCTTCGCATTTATCGTGTTTGCATAACATACAACAAGGAGAGGGGGCTGTTTTTTAAGGGGGGAGGGAGGGAGGGAGGGGGGAAGGGAATACGTGCCATTTGCTGAATGTTCAAGTACCTTTGGCTGTCCATGTTCGAATACCGAATGGAATTAAACATGTTTCAATTAATATTTCATTAAATGCGCACTATTTTTTATTATTTTCATTTACAATATAATTGAAAAGTAAATGTTATTTTGTTAGTCAACAAAAACAAAGCTTGAAATCTTCATAAAAAATGAATTTGAATATTTAATCTGGGGGATAATTTTTTTTATTAAAAAATATTATTTGTGCTAAATTAATTATTTATTTAATTCAATTGTGCTTAATTAAAGTTGTTAGCAATGGTTCTCCTAATATAAATTATTTTTGCAATTCTCTTTTTTTTAATGCCGTGAGAAAACAAGTGGAAAACTATTCGCGCAACAAAAGGTTGGGCTATTTTTCTTTTAAAACTTTACACGAAAAAAGCAATGTGCTTTAATGTTCTTCATTAACTGTTATTTTTGCCTTTTCTTTTTGGGCCAAGTTGAACCGGAACTGAAAACTTGGCAAGCTTGTTGCAAATTTAATGGCTTGAAATTATTAAGTTAACCAGGAATACTTTTGTATTCCATCTTTTATGCAAAATCGCTGCCAACATTATTGCAACTTGTCACTTTTCACTGTCGCTTCGATCTTAGCTGAAAATCTATTTAGATCGTATGCATAATTTCATAAAAATTTATTTACGCTGCGTCCGCAGTGGCCATTGGGCCATGGCAATAACAATGTTGTCCTGCCACGCCTCTTCAGTCGCTGTTCTCGGGCAACTGCTTGAGAGGGAAAACTCTTCGGACCTGAAACTCTGTCACTGAGCAAGCAATTTTCTGCTTTTCTTTCTATACTCGCTCACAACGTGAAAAGAGTATATTGGGTTTCTGATGCGATAAAATCTATTTCTCTTTCTCTCTGAGCTTAAAAGCTAGATGCATTCTCTAAAGTCACAAAAATCAGTTTTCTATATTTTTCTCAAATAAGAATAATAAATAAGACCGTTTTCGACTGTTTTCAGTTGCTTTTATTTGGCTTAAGCGAGTATGGCGTAGTCGGCTACACCCGCCTGCAGCGTTTCTACTGGTTTTTCTCATGCTTTAGTCATCGCGTCAACAAATTATAATTGTAGAGCTTCAGGGTACTCTGCCAAAAGGGTGTTAGGGGGGGTTCAGTATTTGCGTGAGCCGCTCAACTCATAAAAAGTGCTTGGACGCGAATTTGCCCATTCCGAGGCCAGCTTCAAGGGGGTCAGCTGGACAAGTTGACGTTTGAGGGCAGTCGCTGTTGCTGTTGTTGCTGCTGCTGCTGCTGCCCGAAAGTATGTTAATAAAAATTTTAATTTATCGCCATTCACAAACAGTGGTAATGGTCTTGACGCTGTACGTCGCCATCACCCGCCCCCCGCCCCCGCCGCCTAGTTTTTCTGTCACCGTCCGGTGCGCCTTTAAGTATGCAACGTTCTTTTCATTTTCATATTTTTTTACCTTCATATTTTCATATTTTCTGCGTGCTTTAACACGCACAAAACGCATTCGTTGCCGCGACAACTCAATGGATTCTCCCAAGCACCCGCCCCTGCACCCGCCCCTGCACCCCCGCCCGTTTCTGCTCCAGCTGCTGGTGTCAGTGAGCTGCCCTTTGTTCGTGCTCCTTCCGCTCTCCTTAACCGCCCCTCAATTCATTGCGCGTGTTCATCAATAATAGTTTCAAGTGGTTTTTGGCCAAGCCGAATAGAAAAGCACGCGATGTGCAACAGAAGCAGCAGCCGCGTTGCAAGCAAAGTTCAGCCAGCGTCGTACCGTCTTGAACCAACCCCACCACCCCCAACCCCACCCCCTGTTGCAGCACTCAACGCAGCGCGTCGCGTCGACGCCCACTTCAAAGTTCGATTTTCTGTATTGAAAATTGGCGTGCATTAATTTCGCGAAAAAAATAGGAGGCAATAGCCGTTGCAGGGGCAAAGTGGGGAGTAACGGGACTGTGTGTATCTCTCTCTGTGTGTGTGTGTGTGTGTGTTGAAGCTGCTTTGTGTGGCGCATACCTTTTGGGGTCTCTTTAATTAGGGTCAAGCTGCTAAATTCAAAGAGCTTTAAGTTGGTTTCCTTCAAATGCAAAAATAAAAATAAAAAACTTTGCAACTAGCTCAAAAGTGGTTTTCATAGTAAATGTAATAAAGAACGCTGCAGTCGGGTGTAACCGAATGCGCAATACTCGTTCACAGTATAATAACAGCTAGAACAGTCAAAAAAAAAATGTATATTATTATTATTAATATTATTTTTTTTTTAAATATCGATTTTTGTATGTGTTTAAATAGGTAATCTGAAAACTGTGTGCCAAGTTTGGTCTAGCTCTATAATACCTCCAATTATATTAGCCGATTTTTAGAGGGCGTCATCAATATTCTGTCTACAGAAGTTAAACACTTCTAGCTTTAAAACTGAGCGAGAAATATAAAAAAAATATCAAATTGAAAAATTGAAATTTTTTCCCTCTTGTTTTAGATTTTATTGCAAATCCGAGTTTCATAAATGGAAATTAATTGAAATGCTAAAAGCGCAATTAATGTAGAAATTGAATTGTGTTGTTTCGGCTAATAATATTAAATGCTAGCCAGGTTCCGAACGTGCTTCATTTATTCAATTTAGTTGCGCATTGTGCGCCTAAAAGCATGCTATACAATTATATAATATTACATAAAAGCACTGAAATTGCGTGAAGCGGGGCACATAAATCTCTCCTCAATACGTTTTTGGTGTAGTTCATTTCGCATTTCATTGCGCCAGTTGCATTATAAATAACAAATGCTCGCGCCGCGCACACACACAAGTATCTGGCTTCGCATTTGTGGGCGAACGACAACCGTAAAAACAGACACACACACACACACACACACAGAGAGAAAGAGAGGGAGACACATTCACAGTTGAACCCGCAACCCACTAAGCGGAAGTGCATTCACAAAATTTGCGCTCTACTTCCGGTTTCCGTGTGGTGTCTCTTACTGCGGCTCTGTGGCACTGTTGTGCTAGTGTGTGTGTCTGTGTGTGTATGTGTGTGTTTGTGTGTGTTTGTTTGTTTGCTGTGCAACGGCGCAGAAGTTTGATAAATTTAATTTACAAGCTAGTCTTATGGCAAATTTTCTATTAGTTGAAAGTACTGCAATTTTTTGCTGAAATATTCTCCAAAATGTAACAAAATAAAATAATGCAATTTTTAAAGGTTCCACTCTGAACAGATTTGACAAGTGCACGGTGCAAAAGCAATTTCGAAGGATGCAACTTTTCATTAAATGCAATTTCTTTGCATTTCCTTCGCTCTTTCCTGCAATCAAATTCTGATATTGATGCTTGTTTGTTATTAAGTATCCTGTGCTTATGACAAAAATCCTTAAGGTTGTAACTTGCTTACCTGCATAGGATTTATAAGAGAAATTCCTTTATTTTTAAGTGATTTTTACTTATTTTTACAATTTTATTTGCCAACTCAAAAATAAAAATATAGCTAAGCTGCTTCGTCTAATTAAAACTATAAATTGTGTTTGCTGAGATACTTTTTAAATTTATTTTTTGTATTTTTCGGCTGCCCCTTTTAATTGCTATTTGTGCAACGCATTAAAAGGGTTGCAACAACTGCAACAGGAACAGCCGCAAATACGCGCATGCAACAATAATTGCCAAACCTCTGCCTCTGCCGCTACCTCTGCCACTGCCTCTGCCGCAGCTAAAGGTGTGAAAAGCAGGCGATGCATAATTTAGAAACTACACGCCCCAAAACTAGGCCAAAATATAATCAGTGGGCGTGGCTGTGAGGCAAACTTAAAGCGAGCGCGCCACAGAACTGCAAATGCACAAAATAAAAACTATAAAAAGAGCAGCAAAATTATACGAGCCACAATTTGCCACCCCCCCGCCCACCAACGGGGCAGGTGGTGCGGTGTTGTAGGCGTGGCCTTTACCAGCTACCGGCTACAGATAATTTCTTTGCCTTTTACGTTGCAACGAGCATTTTCCCAATGTATTTTTTCGCAAAAGTTTCCGGTACGCTCGGCAGCAAATTTATTGAACCATGAAATGTTTGTGTACGTGTCTGGGCCGTGCCAGCAAAGCGGATGCCAAAGGGGGGCGGACGGGGGGATTGCAGGATGCAGGAGGCTGCACTGTGAAATAAGAGATGTGGAAGAAGCGGCACGACAAATACTTGTTAGTTGTTGCTTCAATTGATACCCTGCGGTTCAGATGGTCGCAGATGAAGGTATTATATGATTTCTGATCGGATTCAAAGTTTTCTTAAATTCACAACTTTTACAAAGCAAATTCAAACTAAGAGCCGTTTTCCAATGTGACCAGTTGACAAACAAAAAGCTTTATTAATAAAGAAAATTTAGGAACTATTTATAATATCTATATTTAGATTAGATTTAGATAGATTGAGGCGCCCTAAATCGGAATAGTTGCTGTTGTTGTTAATCAAAATTGATTGACATTCATTATTATTTAAAATTTAAGTTTGTTAAAAGCTGTAATTAGATATGGGATTATTTTATTTTACATTTTAAGAGCAGAACTAGAACTATAAATTTTACATATTTTAAATATTTTCTGCAATAAATTAATAAAAAATATTTTCTGCAATAAATTAATCCACTACAAATTTATTAATAATCTGTCATCTTTGCTCTGGAGTTGTACCAAATATTTATTATTTTTTTTTATTTTATTGTTAAGTTTTAATAAGTTTGTTGTAAAAAAAAGATTATATTATTATGTTTTATTATTATTTAATTTATTTAATTCTGTATTTATTCATGGATTATTTATTGAGTGTTTATTGTATTGTATCAAAAATAGAAATCTTTTTTTTATATACTCAAAGGGCATAACAAATTCGTTGACTTGCGAGTTTGGCTTTTCTTCTCACATGCTAGTTGTTGGCTTTAACTTGGCCAACATCGAATAGAGCCCCCTCGACTGTTGTCTACGTTGCTTTTCTTGGTCTTTATGTGTGCAAACTTTGCATCACTTTGGGTCATCGCCTGCTTGGAAATTCGCTTGTGTTTTTTTATGTTTTGTTTTGGAAAATGTTTAGTTGAAGTTTTTATTTAACGCATCAATGGCCACTTGGCTGTCGGATCGTCCTGCTCGATTTCAGAGCCAAAGGGTTCGCCACAACTTTGTTTGTTATTGTTATAGTCGATAGTTTTGTTGTTGTTGCTGTTGTTGTTTCTGTTGTTGTTGTTGCCATATGGCTCATAATTTTTCATTGGTATTTCAGTTGGCTTTTACAGCTTTTTTGCGCCATGAAAAATTGATGCTGGCTTCGATTTGATTGGATTTTGAATTGCCACCGAAGTAAATTAAATTGCATGAGATACTAAGAACTGAAAACCGTTAAGTGTGGCGCCAGCTGAATTCAAAGTTCCGTAATTGCTCTTAAATTTACCGGTTACTTGCGGCTTAAAGTTCTGCACGTTGAGGTAATTAATCTTGTGGCTTCACTTGCACATTGACGCTGTCCACGGGGGGTGGGGATAGTGGAGGGTGGGTGGGTGGGTTTGGGTCATGAATTGGGTAATAAATTCAGCTTCGTACGGGTGCAATAATTTCGTTGGCTAATGGATGATGTATTTTGCGGGGCGTGAACTTAATTTGATGTATGACTGCTGGAGGATTGAAACAATATGAATTCAATAATAAATGACTGCTGCAATATTGTTTAATGCAGCTGAGGAAAACAAATCAATGTGGCTATGCTATGAATAACATATATTAAACAATAATAAATAACAAGTATCAAGTATAATAATTTTCATGGGAACTCTTCTCAGTTATCTTCTAAATCAATATTTAAAAAAAAAACATTTACATTTTTGTACGAACAAAAAGTATTTTATAATTAAATAAAATAATTTAATTGATAAATAAGACTGAATTTTAAGTTTAAATTTTAAAGAGAGAAAAAATTAAGGATTATTTTCTAATTATTTAATATCATATTCGCTCATCATCACAAAAATTCTTCGAAGTGGTTAAAAGTAAACAAAAATGAAATAGGGAAAACATAAAGTGAAATTCAAAGAAAAACATCCGAACGAGCTCAGTTTGGAAGGGTTTTTATACGTATATTTATATGAAATTTGCAAAATTGTAGTAAACAAGCGTTGCATAAAACGCCATTGTTATAACTGAGCTGAGAGGCGATTCAGTGCACCTGACTGGCGCTAAAAACTTGGCCAAAAAGCAATTATGCTGCCAGCCTTTTGCAGCAGCTACAACACAACGCACAGCAACCAACAATGAACCGTTTCAGCCATGGCCCAAAAGGAGCGTGAATCAAGTGGAAAACGGCTGCCAGCTCTTTGGCCGCTATTGACCCGCGCCCGGTCCGCGCCTAATTCAATTAAACAGTTTTTCAGTTTTTGTCAGTTTTTTTTCTGTTGTTTTTTGTTGTTTTTTGAGTTTTGTGTGAAATGAATTTGGAGGCCGTGGAACTTGTTCACCTATTGATCGCTTATTCAATTACTTGCGGCAGAGCCGGCACCAATTTGCCGCTGCCCCTCAACCGAATGCCAGACAAAGGCGACAGCCGCCCCGCCCCCCTCTTCACCCTTCCCCCTTCGCCCTCCCTCGCGGCACTCGAATGATGCAACTTGGCATTTCTATGGATGCGCCGCCGCCGCCGCAACGGCAACGTTTCCGTTCGCATTGCATTTCTAGGCACAATTTATATCAATGTCGTGTGCACCTCTACCCCTCTACCCCCTCTACCCCCTCTCCCTTCTACCCCCTCTCCCCTCGATCCCCTCATCAGTCGATAGTGCGTTGCGCTTTCCGTGCTTCAATTATGTGTTTGCTCGCAAGCGAAGCAGGAATTCGTAGCCTGGTCAAGGACCAAAAAAAAACTGCCGTAAACTAAATTCAATTAGAGTCCACTTTTTTTTTTTGGCTGGCTCAGCTTTTGGCTCGTCCCGAGCTGTCACAATGGATTTGCATAGACCGAGGGCAAAGGGGGCGCGGGGCGACTGAGAATTGCTCGGGGATTTGCAAATAGTTCGAACATTTGTAACATGTGTAAAAAGAAGAGCAGAAAAAATACTTGATTTGATTAAACGTCGCTGCGATGGCAACAAGTGAATGGAGAGGGAGGCAGGCAGGCAGGGAGGCAGGCAGGGATTGGCACTAAGTGATTGGGCGTGGCAGCTGTTTATCCCACACGAATACCTCATACTCACATCCGCATTCTGATTCCGATTCCGATTCCGATTCCGATGCGGATTGATTGTGCGTCGAGTGCAATTGCAAATTGCGATAAGTGCTGCCAACATTTGCACTGGTCAACTTGGGGGCGGGGCGGGATTACGCATGGGAAAATCAAAGCATTGCCCGGCTGACTAATGCATTTGCGGTGTGTTATTGTTGTTGTGCTGATGCGAGATTCAATTAGGTATTCATAGATTCGATATATCAGAGTAAAGCTGTATTTGAGCATCCGAAAAGAGCTTTAGATGGGATTTCTATAAGTCAATGAGTATAAATCAAGAAAAAAAATGTATTATATATTTATTATATTATAGAATTTATACAATTTCTCAAATAGGATTTTTACGCAGAAAATGAAATATTAATAATTTGATTAAAATTCAGCTTAATTTTCAACAACTTCTTATTATTATTATTGCAATAAACATTAGTGACAATTTAATTAACTTATTTATACGCTGCGGGCTCTCAAGAAATTGCTTCAACTTGTCTGCAGTATCAAGTCCTAAGCCTTAAATGAAATTATGTTATTAATTATAATCTTAGAAATGGCTGCAATGTATATAAATCTTAAAGTACTCAATATATTCTAAATTCAAAGTTTAATTCCGCTCGCTCTAACAAAATTTACCTTTATTTTATGTGGCTTTGATAAGATTTATTTGAATTTTGATTAAATATGAAAGATTTATATTTTTCAACAAGCAAAAATAATTAGGTCAGTTTTTAATGAATATTTAATGTTTTCTTTATAAAACAAATATGGTTGTTTTCATTTAAAATATTCACACAAAATATGTTGAAAAGAGTTGTGGAAATGCAAATGCCACCTGCTTTAGCTAATAAAATGTTTTGTTGTTCATACGAAAAATAAACAAGCTTTGCAATTCTTTGCAATAAAATACTTTGTGCAAACTGCTACAGAAATGTGATGCATTCGAGTTGTGTTTTATGTTGAAGAATAAAAGCCTTTTTGGGCTGAAAGCAGACAACATTTTAATAAAGTCTAATAGGATTTGTCTTAAAGGCTAAACAAAGTTGGTCTTCTCGAATTGCTTTAAATCACTCGATTCCAATGGCACTCAATTAAAAGTGTACACAACTGTGATCATGTGTGTGTGTGTATGTGTGTGTGTGTTGTGCTCTGATATGGGGAATTTATGGCCCTTGCTTAAAGTAAATTGTATCGGATTTAAAACTAAGCACTCGACAGCAGCCACGAACTAAATGGCTGTCTGCGAACTGTGCACGTGATGCGGGTGTGCGTGTGTGTGTATTTGTGTGCTTCTGTGTGTGTGTTGGCAAGAACAACATAAGTAAATCCGCAGCAGCAGCAGCCGTGCAGCTGTTAAACTTTGCTGCATACTTTGCGGCGCTCTTAAATATGCAGACACGCACACGCCACAAACACACGCACACTCTCAGCTTTTGACTGCAGTGCACGGATTCACTATGGGCATTTTGTACGGTTTTTTGACCAAAAACTCATTCCTTACAAGTGCTTAAATTATTGCTTAAATTTAAATTAGATTAACTTTAATTCTGTTAAGTTTGGCACTGTTAAAAACAGCTGTTATTAACAGAATAACTGGCTTGCATTAGATGAATATTTCGAGAAATTATATTTTGATAGTTATTTAAAGTAAAAAGTATATATAATATAAGTATATAATTTGAGTTTTATGAAATTTGAAAGCTACGCCTGCCACATAGATATTTTTATTTATTTATTTTTTTAGAAGTTTTATTATATATATTATTTGAAATAATAATTTTGGAACCTGGTAGACATCTAATGGAATCCACATATCTAGAAAGTAACTTTTCTGGGTGTATTCCTTGGCTAAAAATAACATGGTTTTAAACGGTTGTAGGAGTCTGACAGTTTTCAATTAAAGTCTGAAAACTGGTAGAATTCCCCATAGTGCAATGTAATTCATTTTTGACATACGCACACATACATACGCACACATACATATACACTCAGTTGCAGAGATGCAAAGCGGGCTGAGGAAGGCTGGAAGGCTTTATACATATTTACAACTTAATACCTTTCTCAATGTGTGTGTGTGTGTGTGGGTGTGTGTGTGTGTGTGGGGGTGTGTGTGCTGGGGCTTAACTTTGCATGCTACAAATAATTAAAGCATAAAAGACGGCGCTACAAACTAAAGCAGACTGCCACACATAGATAGATAGAGGGAGAGAGAGAAAGGGACAGAGAGAGAAAGGGACAGAGAGAGAGAGAGAGAGAGAGAGGGAAAACAGCTAGCTGAGCAGCAGGATGTGTCATCGTCATCGTCTCATAAAAGTCGCCCGCTGCCTTTGATGCACTCCACGAGGAGCCCACAGCCACAGCCACCAGCCATGGAAGCAGCTGCCACATCTTTCACAATGTGTCCCAAGTCCCATGTCCTGTGTGTGTGTGTGTGTGTGTGCTCTCTAAATTGAATATTTTAATGCAAATTTAATGGCTGGGTTTTTGTGTCAGTGCTTACATTTAATTTTGTTTTCTAGTTTTTGAGGTGTCCTCCCCGGCGACAGTTCTCGGCTCGGTTCCACATCGGATCTCAGTTGAGTCGCTTAGAATTTAAGTACATGTCATTTGCAGGATAATAGCGGGGCCAAACTTTATGACGAGCTGCCAGTGCGAACTCATATTCGCTTCACTCCTGAGGTCACATCTGCTCGGACTATATCTTTTTATTACACCCATTCACAAGGTTAAAAGAGCATATTGGGTTTGTTAGCTTTCAAATCGGAAAAGTCTGGTTACTAAATTTGAAATAAATTCAATTCTAAAGTTGAGTGAATTTCTCTTTTGCTACTTTCACCTCTAATAGAGTCTATATACATCAGCTTTTAATTGTGTACTATTTCGCAATTTCTGCCTGTATTTTTATTGTTCTCTTTCCATTTGTTGCAACTTTAACAGATAAATCGATGTGCCTTTTATGTCTTTGTTTGTTCCGGCCTTTAGCATTTGTTTTCCCCCCGGGTCAGATAACTGCTATTATCATATTTTTCATTCGACCATCTATCCATCAATTTGTTCGCCCGTCCCTCGCTCAATATCGCATCACCTGCAGCTCGCGAGGCTTATGCGACCGTTGTGGCCCCTTCGGGCTAGTCAAATAGATCCCACAAACAGAGAGAAGCGACCGAGAAGCAACTGAACTGTCACATGAAACGCTTTTAATTGCATTTTTTTGTAGCCTGCTCTTTGCCAGCGACGGCGCGCAAACAACAGACGACGAACAGATAAACAAACTGAAACGGTTGCAAAATGCTTCCATCTTCTTCTTCTTCCATCTGGTTTGGTTAGGTTGGGTCGTAAATTAAATAGCCATTGGGCTTCGCGTGGATCGTTTGATTTATGCGATTTGCCAGGCAAACTTGGCAAAGTTTTTTAAGTGCGATAACTTACACAAAGTTTTGTGCTCCGCCTTCCTACAACAACTAAATAAACTACAGTTGAAAAAATATACCCTGAAAAGTGCTTTATACAAGAATTAGAATGCATCCAAAAAATAAATAATCGCATTTATTATATTATATAAATCATTGAGTGTAAATGTCATTCTTTTTAAAAATTTAGATAATTAGAATTACAACTATTTTTTTTATATTTTTCCATTTAATTTCACTTATAATTATTAATATATTTATATATTATTTATTAAATAATCTTCAATCACTTAATGGAATTTTCTTATTGATTTCTAAAAAATGAAATGTTCGCTTAAATAAGCTGGGCCCTAATTGCATACACAAAGACACCCATATTCATTATGAATCATTCATTTTCGACTACTTAACAATCATAAACATTCATTATTTATTTAAGCCATTTCCTTGGCGCTAACTGCCGTTTACTGCATCAAATATTTACAGTTTAAATGCATGGACCCCGAGTGATTATGCTTTGCAGGGTATTAAATATTAATTCGTTATTAGGCAACACATGGCCAAAGTATACATCACGTATACGCAGCTTGGTGCGTGCCACAGGAACTGCGGTCGCCTTTCCCCTCGTTGCATAATCGAATTTGCATTGTTAGCGGGCTAATAAAATAAGCCTGGTTAACCAACCAGCCACCGGACCAAATGTGCCAAGCACGTTTGAATTATTAAGCGCTGCAAATTGATTCAGCCAGTGTGGCCTAAAACACACTTGACGTTGCACATTGTTGCACGCGTTGTTGCAGTTGCAGCTGCATTTTGTGGCTCGCTGGTTTTCCAAAGTTTTCCAGTTGAAAGTTTTCTGCAAATTGTCACCGTCGTCGCTCCTCTTGTGGCGTTCAACAAACTTCTCGAGTACCGCTAAAAAGGTAGCAAAGTAGTCGCAACGAAATTCCGTTAATGACTCTATAAACATTTGCAGTACAATGTGGGATGGCTTCATAAACTAGGAACGTGACAATCGAGTTTTTGGCTTATGCGGCGCAAATTCAAGTACAATTTGTTGATATTTTCCTGAAAGTGTTTAGAAGGAAAACTGCTAGTTAAATAATAATATGTTAAGTTTTGATCAAATCGTATTTATTTGAGTTTTTATCTGCAGATTTTAAATTTAATTATAGCCCAAGCTTATTTTTAATATAATGTATTTCTTTACATAAAAAAGTTACTTTAACTTAAAGATTTATTTTTCTAATTTACTTTAAATTTAACTTAAAGATTAATTAACTTGTGGAAAGTCAATCAAAATATTTTTTATTTTTTTTCTCTCTTTATATAAAAAAGTTTATTTATTTTACTTTAACTTTAACTTAAAGATTTATTTATTTAATTAACTTTAACTTTAACTTTAACTTAAAGATTACTTAACTTCTGGAAAGTCAATTAAAATATTTTTTATTTATTTTCACTTGTTAAATGTTTGCATTTGGCCTCGCTTCATAATTGGAGTCTTTGTTCGCTTCTCTCTTTTACACTTCACCACATGTTTAACTTTGCTTCTTAGTTGGTTTTTTGATAAGTTTTTGCTTTCACTGCACTTTTTTCTTTAGTTCTCATTTGATCGCGTTCCGGACTTAACAGCCATAAGCCAGCGATTTCCATACAATAAAACAACATCGCATTTATTCTTTGTAAATTTGACAGCCGGCTTGCGGCTAACTTTGAGAGTCTTGTCAAATTCGTTGCACGAAATTAACATGAAAATGGGGGAATTTATCGCTGTTGTTGCAATGCTAACAAGCCAAAATTGTTGCCAAAAGCAAATTCGGTTGCTGCTTCAGTTGGACACATTTAGGCTAATGCCAATTACACTAACAACTTTAAACGACGCCTTGGGGTGCACAAAAAAATAAAAAAGAAAGAAATGAAAGAAAATGTGAAAATGAAACCTCAAAGTGATGTTGAAAAATAATTTTCAAGTGCTGGAAAAATGTTTGATATTTGCTAGGCACTTGATAACAATATATATGAGTATATATATTTTATTTCTGCCAGACTTGTCTCCGCATAAATAAATACATATGTATATAGATAGAAGTCAGATAAACATTTGTATACAGTTGCTTTCTATGGCTGACTAACTGCCTGACAGGACCAGGCTGCCAGTTGACAATTTGTTTTTGTCGGACTGGCGACAACAACAATAACAACAACAACAACAACAACAACAGCAACAGGATGCCAACAACAATCAAAAAAGAAAATCACTTGACTTTTCGTAGTTGTCCTTGTCGCTTGCACAGCAAAGAGCAGAGTGTGTGAGAGAGAGAGAGAGAGAGAGAGAGAGTGTGTGTGTGTGTGTGAGGGGGACAGCATGTGATTTGTGTAAGAGAAGGTCGCCTTGGGGGTACGGTGGGGTACGTTGGGGGTTGTTGTCAAAAACTTGAGCGCCTGTTGACACACACGCGAAGCACTCGAGCAGTTGGTGTGAGAAAGCGACCGACTGTCGAGGGTAAAGAAGGAAGGCGGATGGGGGCGGAGGGGGCGGAAGGGGAGCCGCTTGTAACCGCCAAAAACATTTTGCTAACGATTTATGTCCGTTGCATGTTCTCCATGCCGGGCTGTAAGATAAAATTTAGCTACTTTTTCAGTTGCAGCCACTGCTGCAGCTACAGCTACTGCTGCTGCTGCTGCTGCTGCTGCTGCTCCCGCATCTCTGATTCCTGCTGTGTCTGTGCTAAATGATGCATCGCATTCGCCGGGGTAAATGTCACCCGATGGCGTCTCCAACCAAACGCCTTCAACTGCTGCAAACAATTAGCTAAGATTTCAGACGGGTTTCCAAGGTGGTTGAATATTATCATTTATATACATTTATACATATATATGTACATTAAGATTCGAAGGTCGAAGATCAATCATTTTGGTATATTTATTTGAATATTTATTTATAATTTACTTACATTTTAAAATCAACATTGATTTATTACATTTTGTTGCTCAATAAAATCTTATTTTAGAGGCCCAATTTTATCAATTTAATTTTTTCATAATCTTAATACATATTTAATTTATTTGTCTAATTATTTATTATGCATTTTCATAAAAGTTCTGTGGTTTTCTTGAAACTTTTCTTTTTGCGCAATAATTGCCATTTTGAGTTTATTTCTGTTCGTCGGCAACGAGCTCAGTTTGGTCAAACATCAAAGTGTTTTTTGGTTTGATTTGCACATGCAACTGGTCGTAAAGGAAAGGATAACGGACAGGACACTGGCAAAATCTACAGTAAAACTTTTAATTAAACCAACTTTAAGCTTTTTGGTGCTGTTGGTCGGAGCTGTCAACATGTGAGCTCAGCAGGACTGCAGGACACATGTTGTACACCCCACCACGGAGCGGGTATGGGGGATGGGGGATGGGAAATGGGGTGGGGTTTGGTGGTGGGAATGGTGGCAAAAGCCAACATTAAATCTGGGCTTTCACAACAATTTCACCATTAACACTATGGCCAACGCTTAAAGCAAAAAAAGTAGCACGTAAAAACGTTGCTTTGGGATGTGACCGACTACGCCATACTCGATACATTTTTTTTTAATTTGTAGGAGCTGCAAAATTGCGGGGAAAACTGAATATAATGGCTTACTGTCCCCAAGATTTATGATAATTATCAGTAATCTGTTTAAAAATATGTTATATAACTGAAGGCGATAAAAACTGTGTTCATACGGACCGACGAACCTAATATGCTCTTTTCAATTCATAAACGAGCATAAAGGGAAGAGCCCGCAGGCAACACAGCTGCCCAGCAGCTCGGGTTAAAGCCTAAAATCCTTTTGGCAGCCTGTCAGCTGCGAGCAGCGCCAACCGCTGTCAGTTGTCCAGCGAAGCGACGAAGAAAATGACGTTCACACATACACACACATGCACACACACACACACACACACACACACACATGCACACATAAATCTGTCCATTTGGCCCAGAGAAGCGGGCAGTACACGAAAAAGCTGGCCAACTAGCCGGTTCGTCCTTTTGTATTTTTTAAGTTACACCTACAAAAGCGACAGCTGTGCATCAATGTCCACTCACACACACACACACACACACACACACACACACACACACACCCTCCCCCTCCCCCTCCCCCCTCGATTCAGATGGTGTCAGGTTTTTGCCGTTGATTAGGGCCGCAACTCTGACTACCTTATGGGAAAACATTTTGAGTAGACAACTGCTGCTTGCGGTTAACAACTGTCTGTCCGCTGTCAAACCCGCAGGACCTGCAGACCCAAGGACCCCAGCAGCCCCCTCCATCCCCAGACTCTCCTCAATATTGTCTGCTCGACGATGTTGCGGCTTTTTTACTTTTATTTGAGTTCGCTATTTGTTTTTGATGATGTGACAGCATTTCCGTTCTGATGATGTCCATTGTTGCACAGCTTTGTAGCATGCGATAAATGCCAGCTTAACAGCGCTCTGACAGCGCGGGTTTGTGTCTGCGCTAAAAACAACAGCGCCTGTTAATGCCAGCCAAGCTGTGAACTGCTGGTTAACAGAGCTCTGTTAATTTAAATGCAGAAACTAGAAACACAAACCAGAATTTATTTATGAGAAATTCTCAAGCAATAATTTTTAAATTTATAAATTTATATAATAAAATAAACACATTTTCTGTTAGGTAGAAATTAAAAGTGAAAACATAGCTAAGCTGTTGTTAATTTTTTGGTTATAAGATAAATTATTTTTATTGGTTTTTAATATTAAAAAACATAAAATTAAAAAAAGAAAAGTAAGAAAGTTGCATAAAATTAATATTGTATTCAAAGCACATTAGGTTTGGTACAACAAATAATTTTTCATCTTCTGAGCCCCAGCTCTATCATAAAAAGATTAGAATTGATAAATGATTTTATTTTATATGTTTTCTTATACGACAATTATTCATTTTTCTATAATGCCAAATATCTTAAAGTATTCTCACATCTTGTGAACATTTTGCGTTTTAAGCCATTTAATTTATTTGCAAAAGCAGGCAATAAATACGCTAAGTTAAACCATTTGTAGCTAACAAATATTAATTGCCCCACAACACGCAGCATTTTCTCACTGCTTTTATTCACTTTTAACACCAACACACACACACGCACATACACCCCGATATTTTGGGCTAGCAAAAAATGTGACAGGCTGCTTTAATTTATGACGAAGTGAAGCAACAAAAAAAAAAAACAGGCAAAAATAAAATTCCGTTTTGACTAAATAAACAAATCAGAAGCTTTATAAATTACAACACGAAAGCCGGTCAATGTGAGAATAAGAAGCAGAGAGTGAGAGAGAGAGAGAGGGAGAGTGAACTCGAAAGAGAGAGAGAGAGAGAGAGAGACAGCTGCGTGTTTGTCTCAGCTGTTTTTTGTAAATTTTGCTTTTGGCTTGGCGTTTTTTAAGTTTTCGGGCGCGCCCTTTTATTTGTGGCCGCAGTTTTTGCTCTCCGGCCCGAAGAAGGTAAACAAATGCCACCGTTTAACAGCGACAACAAGACACGTTTTTATAGCAGCCTTTCAGGCGGCGCTGTTAAATCGAGTTCTCTCTTTCGCTCTCTCTCTCTCTCTCTCCGTCTCTTTATTGATTTGTTGTGAATGCGGCGCGCAGGCGTCGACTGAGCTGCAAACGCCAGACACCGGCCACAAGCGTACAGGGTGTTTGGCCAAACAAAACAAACCGTTTGCAACCCCCGAAGCAACCCCGCATACACCGAGAAGCAGAGTAGAGCGAGAGAGGGAACGAGAGAGCGAGAGCTTGGAGTGTGCAGCTTTTATGGCATCTGGTTAAATTTCGCTCACTGTTGTTCTCTGTTGCCTTTGCAGGGGTGGTATGTGGATAAATTTTAGCCGCCATGGATCCCAGTGCTCTACAAAACATGGATCGGGACGCATTAAAGAAGCAAATCGAGAATATGAAATATCAGGCCTCCATGGAGCGCTGGCCGCTGTCTAAAAGCATCGCTGAGTGAGTAGACAAACAATAATAATAATAATAATAATATTTATAATAATAATTTAGTACAAATTAATTTAGTAATAATTATAAGCAAGTGACAGTTGATATTCATAAAGCAAATAAAAAGTTTCTGACTCTCTGGCAAATATTTAACGCGTGTGCCAAATGTGTTTAGCCTTTTATGTGCGTGTGCGTGTGCGTGTGTGTGTGCGTGTGTGTGTACATGTGTGTGTGTGTGTGCCTTAGTCCCTTGCGAGTTTTGGCAAAAAGCATAGCGAACTCAAGTCTGTCTAGACGCTCAGTTGACACAGTGCTTGGCTAAAATATTCATACACGCGCCTCGCCGGGCGCCAACACCTGAGCTGAGTGCCCGTCCGTCCGCCAGTCCGTCAGTCCGCCAGTCTGTCCGGCTGTGTTGTGCTGTGTTTGTTATTACCAAATATTTACATAAATATATGTATATAGAAATATGTTGTGGTTGCTGTCGCGGTGGTTGCTCAGCTCAGTTGTCTTTCAACCTGCTCAGTTAATGCCTCTATATATATATAATATATATGTATATATATGTATATATGTATATGTGCGTGTAGACAACGACTAGACAAAGTTACGCTGAGCACCGAAAATAGCTCAAGAAATCCGTTGAGCGAATTCAAAATGCTTGCCCAAGAAATACGCATGAATATATATATGAAGAAACTCTCAACACAGCTCAATTTTTTTAAACCGTCGGTAAATTGATTTTTGTGTTGTCACATTTCGGTGCAGTGTATAAATTTTATAAAATTTATCAAAATTCATAAAATTTTATCAAAAACGAAATAAGAAAGTTCTATCTTTTAATGTTAAAGACAATTCGTTTTTAACTTAAGCCAAGTCTCTGAAAATTTTTAAAGCCAAGAATATCACAATGTTTTACAATACACAGCTTAGGTTTATTTAAATATCATTTTACACATAACATAAATATCAGCTTTATTTTAAGATTAAAAAGTCACTGATGGTTGGTTTTGCTAAATTCAAAAGCGTTTTTTCTGGCTACCTTTTCACTCGCTCTGTTTGTTTTTCTAATGCAATTCGCACTTTTTCCGCTTTTCACATGGCGGTTGTTAATAGTGCTAATTGCCATTTTCATGGCTCGTACAGCAAATGCCGCACATTAATCACAATAAATGCGACGCTCCCCAAAGACCAAGTTTTGATATTGTTGAACCATAAATTAAAAGGGACCGCATTCGCACTGTTAGCCAACTGTGACTGCGCTCCCAAAGCGAAAGCCAATTTTTAAATAAACCCGCATCAGGCCTCGAAACTGGATTTAGTTAAACATTTAGTCGGCGGCCAATTATGAATAATTAATTGGCATAAAGCTGGATTTGGGCAACCCAATTGGGACTCAGTTGGGACCCAAAATAAAATCATTAATTACACTAGGTACAAAATTGCATTTTTGGTTTGTTTCAGTAGAAATATTTGAATACCAAACCTATTTCTATTTTATTTTCTATATTTATATATATATATTTTATATTTATATAATTATATATTTTCTATATCTTTATATTTCTAATTTTTTATATCTGGTATTTTGTTTTTCGTTTAAAATTTGTTTTTTCATCCATGTTTTTAAATAATTGCATCAAGATATTAATCATTTAAATCAATGAAGAGGCGGCAAAATAACAACATTATAATAGATAATTATCTAACCAGCGTGTAATTATCTAGCCTGTGCTTCAATTCAGCCGCTGCAGCTGCAATGCCATGTCGAAATTGGCAACACGCTCAGCCAAAGGCCGTGTGTTTATTTAGCATCTCGACTCTTTCAGCCCATTGTTGTAGTTCATCTCAGTTTTAGTTGCAGCTTCTGTTTCTGTTCCAGGTGCTAATTGCTAAAAGCAAATCTATTTATCATAATTATTACGATAAACAAGCTCAACAACTGTCACGAGCATGAAATTCATTTAACTGAACATTCATTTAGTGGCTCTGTTCTAATTTGTGGTCACTTTTTATGCTCTTTAACTTTTTATTACCGGACTTGTTTTTCGTTTTCATGTTTACTTTGTTCTTATTTATTTATTAAGTTATGCGCAGTTGCCACATTTTCAAATTGGGTAAAGTGAACCGCAAATGCACAAACAGGTTTTTTTAATCTAATTAATTCGACATTTGTTGTGCAAATCAATTTTCTGTTTGCGCACTACAACAAATTTATAGTAGCATGAAAAACCTATGGCATTAAAAAACTAAAAAACTAATTTAAAAAAGAACACTATAATTTAATGCAATGTTTTAGTGGAAGTAGATTGAGCTATTTTTTGAATAATTGCAGAAAAAGGAAATAATATTCCACCAACAGTTGTTTAAAGGGGATATTTAATTCAAATTATAAACATGTTGTATATTTAAAGAATTTAACTACAAACACTTGTAAGCTCTTGATGGTTAAGTAAACTGCAATATTTTGTAATGTCAAATATAAACAATTACTTTTCGCTTTTGTAGAACTTGAAAATACCCCCAAAAAACAAACACAGTCCGATAGTCAAACAAATAACTTTCAAGTACAAACAAAAACAATTTATATCACAATATATATCATATAGACGCAAAAACGGTATTTGTTTGGTTTGGTAATCGAACTAAACCATACTCAAGTGCGCTCAATAAAACTTTTAACAGCGTTAACAACTGAAAATTAACAGCAGCAGAACAGCAAAAAAAGCGTGACAAATGCAATTTTACAGAACAATTTGTAGTCAATTCGAGGGCATCAACTCAATTTCACAAAACATCAAACATTTGTCACTCAATCACCAGCAAAACGTTCCAAACACACACACACACACATAGTGCATAGTGCTCAACTTTACAAAATCAAAGTCAATTAAATTTTGAGAGGCGAAATCGAAAAGGATGATTGATGAACAAATTGCACAGACTGACCACGAGAAATAAAGGGGGGACAGCAGTTGGTAAAAGTAGTGTATGTGTGTGTGTGGTAGGCATCTCGTTAAGTGCAGCAAACACCGCACATTACGGCGATTTGGTGCAACCGAGCGGTAACCGAACGCAACACGCAATAACGAAATGGAACCCAATCTTTCAGCCCCTCTCGCCCGTTGCAGTCGTGATTGATTGACATCCTGTGTTGTGGCTGTAACCACACACGCACACGCACACGCAAACACACGCACACACACGCACACACTTCTGGTCATTCCGGCGATGTCGTTAACAAAATGCTGCCTACTTCTGGGCGCGCATTTCACAACTTTCCACGGCGTTGTATTTCAGCCTTATATGATAAGTGCAAGTTTTGCGGCTGACTTTGCTTTTCGAATTACGGCGGCTGCTAAACTTTGCTCGAAACTTTGCCACCGACTCCAGGTGGCAGAAACTTTCACGTGGGAAGCCCCTCATAAAATCTCGAACTCTCGGCTCAAGTCCCAAACAGCTTGCTGCAAACTTAGCTGGGGTTCTGAATGGGGTTTGGGGGGTTGGGGATGGTTTATGCCTGGTTTATGGTTGGTGGTTGTGGGTCGCCATGTGCATATAAATCTGTTGTGCATTTTAATTTACCATCAACAACAAGTGCAAATTTATTTTCGGATGCTGCGCATTGTATAAATAAGTAAGACAAGTCAGAAACTAAAATGAGCAGGTGGTTAATAGGCGCAGCTGATCGAAACGTATATACCCTGGAAGTGCACATTTCTCTTTTTTGATCACAACTAAACAACTTTCAGTAAAGTAATTACTCAATTGTAATTGTAGGAGTAAATATTGTAATTACTAAGCAATTCATTTCACTACATTTGTAAATTAATACAGTAATTTATTTTTGAATAGTTAAAGAGTTATTTTATATCTTGTAATTACCCACGAAAGGTATTGATATAAACGTTCACTCGGACTCGGCGTAGTTTTTGTAATGGATCTAGAAATATATATACAACACCAGCGCAAATTTGCTGCATAGGGTGTAATTTATGTGCATTTGGTATTTCGTGCAGAAAATTGTGTTACTTTTGTAGCCACATTGTAAGGCGAAAGGGGGAAACAGAGGGAGAGAGGGAGAGAGAGAGACAGAGAGAGGGAGAGGTGCTGCGAGAAGATGGCTCGAATTTTTGGCATTTCATTTTTCATATATGCCTGTGGATAACTCTTTTCTTTTATTTTCGTTTTTCTTTCCTTTAACATTTTTATGACATTTTATATATTGTAGGGCAACAACAACAACAGCAACAACAACAACAACAACAGTCAGCGAATACGGCTGCAGTTTATGGTTGCTGTTGTCGCTTTTGTTGCGGTTTATTGTGGTTATAAATTCGGGAATGTGAGTGCCACATCGAAGGGATGCATTCTGTGGAGGGGTTCAAAAAAACACTCCATTCACGTTGCGCTTTATAAAAATATTGCATTACACATTAAATAAATCCTTTCGATGCTCGCTTTCAACCTTTTTTACCCGATTAAATCACAGAGATTTTTTACCTCTTTTTCTTTTTATAACTTTTGTTTCCCACCAATTATTATGGGTGGCATAAATATTTTAATAAGCTTTGATTTGATGTGTTTAAGAAAATAAACAAAATTATTGATACACGACGAGCTCATAAAAAAGAAACGATAGAAAAATTGATAATATTTAAATTTACCGTATTTTTATTTTTTTCGAACATCACTTAGTTGAAAATCTGTTGAAATTCACCCATAAACTCCTTTGTCAACAGACAGGACTATCGATTGCCTAAAGGTCAGCTATGTCCTGCTGCTGTGGCAAATTCTGTGTAATTCACAATTTTGTTTGCTCGCACAATTTTGCCATTGTTTACAGATTTATATCCATAAACTGTGCACGTCCATCGGTATGGTTTCAAACACGTTTACACCTAGCTATAGGAAGCCTTTCTTTAATGCAACAGAACAAAAAAAAAAATGTTATGTATATAAATAACTAAATCAAAGTTTATATACAAGTTCAAAATTTATAAACTATAAAAGTACTTTATAAGGAATTACTTTGTGATGATTTTGAAACATAGCACTAAATTCTTAGATTTAGTACCAAAGTACGCATCCTAAATATTTATTAGGCATCGAAATATTTATTAAAAAAGTTCGACAATTTTTAAATACATTTTCGCTATTTCACTTTTACAATACAGATTCTAACAAAAAGTACATTCAATGAATCAATGAATTGTTTTTATGTCTTTCTTCTAAATAAATGATACTTAGCTTGAATAAATTGCAGACAATCCGAGGATAAGTTGTCGGATAACGACAGCAGATCTAATTGAACCCAAAATAAAAATCTGTAAAATGGGTTTCAACTATTTCCGTGACTTGGCATTTCAGAGCTTTGAGTCAGCACATTTTGGCCTGGGTGCAGCCTTCAAGTACTTAGCTGAATGACCAGCTGCAAAAGTGGACCACATTTAATAAAAGTAATAACAATTTGAACAGCAATAACAGCAATAACAACAACAACAACAGTAGCAAAAAGGACACTCTCTTGTTTCAATTGTCTGTTGTTGGCGTTCTGGTCAACTAAAGACGCGAACTGTGCCAAAAGTCAGAACCGAGTGTTGTTGTTGCCTTTGTCGCGGTACATTAAACACACGCGCGCACACCCAACACACACACACACACACTCACCCAACACACACATTTGCTGACAGAAGCTAAAATGTAGAGCGCTAGCAGCAAACTTGGTGGGTTTAGTTTCGGGGTTAGCTAATTGGCGTTGTCATGCTGGGGCGTGGCGTCTTTAAGCTGCTTGTCTAACGGTCTAACGGTATCCCGAATGGCTGCTAAACTTTAAAATGGCGTCGCCCTAACATGCAAATTAATTGGCACAACAATTCACAATGGAAACAACTACAGAAAGGATATGGAAATTGTTTGTCTTCTCTGTCTGTCTGTCTCTCTGTCTGTCTGTCCTAACCTTTGTTTGCACTGCTGTGCGGGGGGTGTGGCCAGTGAATTGGATTAGCGGTTTATTCAATTTAATTTAAATGCAAAACATTTTATAAACCGCTGACTTTGTGCCAAAGGTCGAGCAACGCAAAAAGCAACATGCGTAAAGCACTCGCAATGATTATGGAACGGAGGGACAGGGGGGGGGGGGAGAGGCCAAACTGGGTAAAGTTTGTTCAATAACAATTGCTTTGCACGATTGCCAAACAAAAGGTTGTTGTTGTTGTTGGCAGTCCCAAACCCTTGAGCAGCTGTTTCCAGCCCTTGAGTTTGCAGAGAAACCCGCCAGGGAACAGGAATATAGTTGTAAAGAGACTTTTTTAAATTCTCTTGAAAGGTAACAAGAAAACTTTTTTATTTATGCGAAATATATGTTCAAAATTTAGCCATCTGTTTGGGATAATTTTATGGATATAAAAATATTGCAAAATATTTTTCTCTTAAGCAGTCTTGAAAATTGGTTATTGCCAAGTATTTATAAATAAATAAATGAAAATATTTTAGTTTCCTTATAAACATTTATAATCTAAATTTTTACAGCCAGATTTATTTTAATTCTGCTTTGGTTTTTGCTTTTTCAAGTTACATTTTTTAACAAGCGCAAATAAAAACTTTGAAAGAATTTCTTTAATTTTGATTTTAGAAGACGAAAGAAAAATCTTATCAGAGCGCATTTAGAGAATTATATGAGAAACTTTGGCAATAAGAGCTTTGTTTATAGAAATATTCTCGGCACAGTCGCGCCAATGAATATGCCTGGAAAATTCAGCTAAGAGGGGAAAGTGGGGGGGGGGGGGAGAATGGTGAGTGGTGTATTAACAACTTGCCGGAGAAAATAAATGACACGTGGAATATGAGAAACACCTGCTGATTGCTTTAAGTCTACCCAGTTCTATGCTCAGGTTTTGCACACTTCCCACCGCCCACGCCCCACCCCCTGGCACAGTTTCCCCCGCCTCATTTCAGTTGGCGTCTTGTCAGCTATTTATGAGCGCTTTTCACATTTTATTTTGCATACAGCAAGGCGAGCACTTTCTTCGCATTTCCTTTTCTTTGGCGCTCCTTGTTGCTGTTAAAGTTGTTGCTGTTTTTGTTATTGTTGACACTTTTAATGTTGATTAATGGCAGCCCAGCAAAGTATGCCATAAAACATGCCACACATATAAATGAATTGTAATAGCAACACCAGAGGGCCAATTCCAACTTCTTCTTCTTCTACTTCCATGGAGCAAACTTGCAGGCACTTTTATACCAGTTGCTTGTCATACATTATGCACACACACACACACACACACACACATGATTACTTTGCTTTTCTAAATGCCAGACTCATTAATCTTGTCCTGCGTATTTCTGAATATCAACTATGAATTATGATGCCCAGCGCCTAAATTTATGCTATTGGGAGAAGTATCGAAATTTTTGATACAATTTGCATTTAATATTGCATTTATACAGAGCTTTAATCCAAGTTGAATACATTTTCTATTTTAATTATGACACTGTTTTTATCGCTTCAGTTCTAGGCCAGACTGTACATTTTATTAAACGAACAATAGTTTTAAATTGTTCCAGTCGCAATTAAGAGCCCATTGCCTGGGGAATTTGGAAAGTGTGTTATAAATAGGAATTCAGAGAATTATCTAGTTCCTGTGCAGCATATTTGTTGGCTTATCTGCTGGCCGCCAAAGTGTTCCCCCGACTCTATTAGCAAAGCACGCCATGCTCCAAATCTAGAATGCAGTGCAACGCATACCAAGCCGTGCCACGCCCCCCTACGTTGCAATTACGCCCAGTGGCGAGTTGAGTGCATCGTCGCCCGGTCTATTAGTTGAATGATTGAGCAATTGGCTCCGGGGGAAGAACAACGCAGGAGCAGAAGAAAACTGAGAAGATGAAGATGAAGACGCTGCTGCTTCTAGCAGGAAAAATAAAGCTTGCAACATTATTCATGCGGCCAACAAGCACTTTAATTGTTAGCAGCGAAAAAGAAAAAAAAAACAGACAGAGAGAGAGAGAGAGAGGAAGAGAGATTAAGAGATGAGATGACGTAATGTCCTTTAAGCGGGCGCTCATTAGGCTCTTTGGCTTCCAATTTTATGACGTCATTTATTTAAACAAATATTGCAGCGAATTTCGGGCCATAATGAAATCAAGAGCCAATTAGCAGGGCAATTGAAGAGTCCTTAATGCCACAGACCATCGTGCAGCACGTAATGCAATATCAGTTAATTAGTTGATGGATTTCCACGCCATTTCCACGAAAGTCTCCCTGGGTGAAATGTGCGTGGGAGATTTAATACGGTCAATATTCCATGCGGTTAATTAAAAAGTTATGACTACCATCTGTTTGGCTTAACTGGAGCTTAGCTGACATCAAGTTCTTATTGAAGAATTCAAGTGAAATAAATCTGATTAAATTGGTTTAATATACATATATACATCGTATAGAACAAGAAAGAATTTAATGAGGTCCCAGTTGGTTGCTCTTAAGTGCGAAAGTTTGATAAGTTGTTAGTTACTTATATAAAGTAAGTGTCCTGTTTATGTATTTGTGGGGCATTTCAATTTATTGGTATTTTTAGTGATTGTTCGTGGGAGTTATTAACTGTGAAACCCACATTATAACTGTCATCAATATCGATTTATTGAATGATCCCACACAATAATAAGTAAACTAATAAAAACGTCATAAAAACACAATTACATTGAAAGTAGTTTCTTAGTAAAGTAATTAATTTCTTAGAAAAAATTGTTGGCGGATTTATAACTCGCATATTTCAAACACTCATAACTTTGTCAAATATGGGCATTTGTTTATGATTTGTTATCTAAATCGATTCTGCATTCAAAATATATCCATTATTAAAAATAAAATTATTTTGAAATTCTTGGTCAAAAAACCATGTTCAAAATTTAGAACTCCAAATTTTTATTTTTAAACGATTGTAATAGTCATAATTAGTATAAAAAACAACATTAAACGCGATTCTAGAGGGGTACAATTTTTGGTCAAAAATCATGCCAAAATTTAAAAAAATTTTGATATGTAAAGTTCTAGGGTCCACAGGTCCCATATATCAAACTCCCATAACTTGGTCAAAACTGAACCGATTTTCGCGTTGGACATCAATTTGGCCATGATTTATAATCTAGATTGATTCTGCATTCACAATATATAATCATTCGAAATAATTTTTTTTTTAGCATTTTTCATAATCTTATAATTTTGTTGTCTCCTAAGTTCTCGACTCCCGTCCCCTAAGTTAGGAACTAGGAGTCCTAACTTCGTTTTAGTTCTAGTCATGAATTGATTCTGCGTCGCTTAGTCGTATTTCATATATTTATCTCATTATTTATACAATATTATTGCTTTTATTGTATTTTATTTGGCTTTGTCTCTTTTGCTGCCATTTGTTTTAAGTTCTGGTGTCGCCCGCATTGTTAATAAAAACAGAAATTATGGCCTAGATATGAGCTAGATATGAGAGGACGAGCGGGAAAGCCTGAGGAGTGAGAGGTCACATAAATTGCCTTGGAAAAACTGCGACATTTTGGCGTTCACATTTTTTTTTTTGCGATTACTCGCAGTTTTTCATTGACACATGAGAGAATTGGCATCATCGGAGGGGGTGGTCGGAGCGACTTTACACACACCCGCACACACATACCACACACACACACATAACTTACACACACTCGTCCATTATGAGCATTGGCATAACTACCAACAATTTATGTGCAAACAACGGTTACGTCTCGTTACGACCCCAATAGCCGCACTTCCCGTCCAAGCTTCGTCCTTCGTCCTTCGTCCGTCGCCCTTCGTCTCCACTCTCACTTGCCATGGCCTGTTCACTGCCATAGTAGTAATTGAATTTCACTGCATGAGATTTCTCTTATTTCTGTTTTGCTGTTTGCGACTTTTTTTTTTTGGTTTTCCTTTTTTGGTCCCTCTCGTTTTGGCGATTGCATTTTTGACAGCCAGCTCCGAACAGTGCCAGGTCTTAAATAATATATGAAATGACTTAATACCATATTAAAGCAACCAGTACCGGGTCCCCCGAAAGGACTTAATAATTCAGGCTGTACGTACGGACCGTAAGTCCCATGTTGTCTATTCCTGGAAACGTTGCCGGGACTTTTGTCCCTAAATAAATGAGCATTTCTGGGAATACATGTTTACACCAACTATTTCATTCGTTTTCCTTTTTCATATTTGCATTCAAATGCAGATCAGAGTGTGGGGAAACTAAACAATTTATAGAGCTTATTTGAAAAGTTAGTTTACCGGAAGAGCACAAAACAGTTGGGATTTGTTGAGCTTTGTACTTTGAAAACATAATTTCAAGCAGATTTTATAAAAACTATTTGTGGCATAATTGAATTTATTCAGCTATTGTATATATTTCAAATAATTTTAAAATAAAAATGTAAATTATATAAATGTATTTAATTTCTTCTTTCTTTCAGGTGAGTATACCAAAAAAGGATGTGACATAAAGAAAATGTGTGCGTGAGTTAAATATACTTGTGGTCTAAGTTAATAGTTTATCCTATTGGTATATATTTTACCTATAACTTCATATGCAGTTCTTTAAAGTTGTTTTTTTTAAATGAATATTGTTTTTTTTAAATGAAAATACAGCAACTGTTTGTTGCGTTCGCAGTGTCCTTCTGCTATCCTTTCCGGCGCGGAGTTGAGAATATCTGAGGCCGCAATTTGGCCCACATTCAGACAGCGGGCGGGCATTTTGCATATTTCTCGCCTCGGTTTGCAGAGCTCTTCTTGGTCAGGGTCATTCCGTTTCGCACGGTTCCGTCCGGTTTGTTCTTCCTGTCAGTTTTTCTTTTTTAATTTGTTAAATTGTGTCTGGTCGCAAAATATGCGCATTGAGTCAAAAAGTCACCTCACAGAGATGCCGGAGACAAAGAGACTGACAGCGTGCGAAAGAGATGGCACTAGCGGCGATGGAAAGAGACAGCGTGCTAAAGTGTGATTTTGGCTTCAATCACGTTCACAGACACGTGCACAGCTGCAGTCGCCGTGAAATGTTGCTCATTTGTGAAATTAAATTTTGCATTTGTAATGCTTTGTGGCAACTGTACCTCACACACACAGGATGTTGGCGTCAGGTGTTATAATTAAAACAACTTCTTCTCGGAAAAAAATGAGGACATAAAACTCGCATTCTTCGTGTTTTTGTCTCTCTGCACATCATTGTCCATTACAACAACGTCGACGACTGCTCGTAAAGCTTTATGACCCACAGCGCACATCCACACACACACACCCACACACACCCACACACAGCCACACACACACACACTCATAAGTTTATTCGAAGTGCCCGCATTTCGCATTCATGAACCGCTGCGCTGTGCTTTCGGTCGCAGGTGCGGGCTTTAAATGAAATTATTGGCTTATTTATGAACGAAATGGTCAACAAATTGTGATTACAGGCAACGTGAAGTGGCCATCAAATGAGACACGATATCGCGCATACGCCCCATATAACAGAGCCTCTTCAATGGGCCCGCTTAAAGCTGCAAAAAACAGTTGCCACTAAAGCTAAGCCTCAGGCACTTGCAGTAATCGAGATATCGAACAGAGATAAGTTTTAGTGCGATAAATTTTTATCGATTTTGATAACTGCCATGGTCGCCAAATTCCTATAAAATTGAAATGCACTTGTGAGCCAATTTATCGACTTATTTTCAAACACTATTCAACTTCGCAGACATGAGCGCGTTGTGAATTTGCACACTCAGTTTCTGGCATGAGTGCATTGGGGAATTTCAAGTGATATTCCCTCAAGTAATTTCTGTGCTTGCATCCAATCCATCTAACTTTTCGACTCCATTCAGTCTATCATCGCCATCAGTTGGGAAAGCAATTTGTGCAGCTTTTGTGCGCAACTTTTTCAAGAGCACTTTGAGCACTTTGTGGGCCAAAAACAGTTCGCTTGTCACTCATTAATTTACCGCAACAGAACTTAAGACGCTGCCATTTACCAACACTGACATTGCTGCGGCCAAGCTAACCGTATCGAATACACAAGCAACAACAATGCAAACTAAAAAAAAAATACAACAAAAAAAAAAAGAAACAAAGTTTAGCAACAAATGTCCAAAAGCCACTTAACGGCGAATTAGAGCGCAAACATCCACAGTAACAAGAACAAGAGCAACAACAGCAATAAATTGGAATACAAAACCTGTGGCAGGACCACAATTGCAAAAGCAGCCCACAAACAACACAACTAACAAGTACAGTTAACGCTAAAAGGATACAAAAAAACTTTTCTAGCGACGCTTCGCGACTCGCTGCGTGGCATCAATTAGGGTGCACGCCCCCCTCGAAAGCCCCGCCCCCTGTGTGTTAAACGCTGCAGCGAATTACGAATAACAAACAACAACAACTACAAGTTAAACAACCCACTTAATACCCTGTAAATAAACGTGGAAGAGCTAAACACTGCTGTGTCTTGAAGTGATTGGGAATTCTAAATAAAACCGTTGCCTAGAAGTATTCACAAAAATTTGATTAAAGCCTAAAGCAATTAAGAATTCCCATCTTATTTAATTGAAAGAACAAAACTAAATATATATACTTATCAAATTAAGTATAGTATAAAAAATATATAATATATATGCCTATTTTTTTAGCTACCCCGACACACAGCTAGCTCACTTCCTTCGCTCTTGTCTCATCCACATTAAAGATTATATATTTATCAAATACTTTCTACATGACTCACATGGTATATATACATTCATATATATATAATAATATAATATATAATATATATATATATATGCTCGGACACTCTCTGGGGCTTATTTTCACGCTTTCTCTTTCTCTCTCTCTCTTTCTTTTGATATGTCAATTCCTATTTGTGCAATATCCTTAACAGCGCTGCTTAGATGTCTGATTTGAAATATGTATGGCAATAAAGTGGGCTATACCAGATGTCCTGCCTCTTTATTGTTATTATCCTTAAAGCATTCACATAACATATAGAGATATCAGCATATTAAATGTGTATAAGAGCTGAAAGTTGTATAGAAAATATATAAATACAGCTTTTAAAATTGTGCCTTAATTTTGTTGAACTTCTCAAACATATTTTGATCAAATCATATTTAAACACTCCAATTAATTGTGGAAAAGATTAATATTATTATTATTTTTGCCAACTGAACAATATATTAATTCTATTTACAACAAGTGTATTGTTCTTGTAGTAATTATGAATTTTTAAATATTTTTGCAAATTAAATCTGATTAAATTTTTAAAATCGCGTTGCTTTCTCAGAATTTTCAAAGTAAAACCTCTGCAGAAGTTCGTCGAAATTGCAATTTAGCTTTTTTGTCTTTATTTGCATTTTCGGGCATCGCGTACAGTTGTGTTCGGTTGGACTAGTTCGTTAGTGGTCGCATAATCAACTGGCTGTCATCCATTTTGTTCACACCAATTGTGTGTTTTTTTTTATTTTAGTTGCTTCCTCTGCAGCTGGCTAACAAAGTGTGGCATATTTTTGGGGCATGCCACGCAAATTAATCGTTGCAGTTGTGCGTTACGAGCTTTTACCGCAAAAATGTTGCCCGCTCTTTGGGAGGGGGTTGGGAGGTGGGGGCAACAACTAGCAAATTTACATGGCAAATGAAATGTTGTTGCTGTTGTTGCCTGATCACATCATTTAATTTGCTGGCTTTTGTTGGCGCCGACAAATTGCTTTGGCTCTGGCCAAGTCGAGTCCTGTGCGCTTCGTCCTGTTTGTCGTGCAATCTATCAAAAGAGGCGCCAACTTTCGCCTTATCAACAGCTGAATATATTTGTGTGCATTCGCAATTTGTGGCCCGGCAAACTTGAATTAAACTCACGGCCAGCTCAGCGGCAATTAGGTATGTAAATATCGAAGCGTGACTCACGTGATCAAATTGTGGCTCTGACACGTGTTGGTAAGCTCGTCAGCGACAAAGGGCAGCGGCTGGCATTAAAGTTGGCCTGCAGGCTCATTAAGCCCGGCTTAAACTATCAATCATACCATGCTCGTTGCTCTGGCTACTAACTGGCCAACAAAGTGCTTGGCCAGCAATTTTCCACTTCAATTAATCAATCGCAGGCCACAGCAAACGAAAAATGCTTAGCCTACTTTTTGGCAGGTCAACTGTGTGTTTGTGTGTGTGTGTGTGGGTGGGTGACAAAAGACAAAAGCCAACTTTTGTGTGTGTTCCCAAAATCGATTTCCCTTCATTTTCATCCAATTTCAGTTGATTGAGTTGGACGCCATTTCTGTTCAGATTAATCGACTTATAACGTGATGCCCAGATTAGCCCAAGGTTAAATAACTTTTTATAACTTTAGAAAGATTTGTCACTATCTTTTAAATATTAAACACAAATATTATAATCTAAGGGGAACCAGTTCAAAACATGGCATAATACAATTTTCTTGCTTTTTCCAACACTATAATATGGGTGGCACTATAAAAATCATATTTTCGTTACACATAAAATTCGTGAAAGATATTTGTCAAAAAATATCTATAAAAACGAAACTACGAAAATATTATACATGCTCTAAAAGACACAAAATTATTAATAACACATGTGTGGCTTTTTCCAACACTTCTTTGCTGTCGTTGCCATCAGGCACTATAAAAATCATATTTTCGTTACATACAAAATACGTGAAAGATATTTGTCAACAAAAATATATAAATAACATGTATGTTTAAATACTCTACAAAAATATTATACATGCTCTAAAAGACACAAAATTATTTATAACACATTTGTGTCTTTTTCCAACACTCACTTATTATATTCATATTTTCGTTACATATAAAATACGTAAAAAGAATACGTGAAATATATAAATAACATCTATGTTCAAATAATCTACAAGAATGTTATACATATTCTAAAAGACACAAAATTATTTATTACAAATTTTGTGTCATTTCCAACACTAACTTTTTTTGCTGGCGTTGCCACCTAGGCACTATAATAATCATTAGTTTTAATGAAAATTAATGAAAATTTGCGTTATTAAAAGTTTTGTTGTGTCTTATTAAGTGGTTCAGAGTGTATCCATGTCGTGCAAAGGACTTGAAGTAGTTCTTAATTAGCAGCAGGTTTTTGGTTCGCTAGTCCCGAAATGAGTATTAAGTATGCATTAGCTTGAGGCTGGGTAATTACAATTACTGAACAGAGATAGGAATTCGAGGGGCGGCGCAATAATAGAAGCAAAGCGAGTGGCTTTTAATCATAAGCATTCCGTGCCATTGAACAAAGGCCCGGACAATGGGTCGAGGGGCCGTAGGCAATGGAATGTGAGACAGGTGGAACGTGGAGCTGGTTTCGATTCTGCGTGCCTTGCGGCGCCACTGCAAATCGGGGCATGCCACAGCTGCAGTTGTGCCCCTTTAATGAGCCTTGGTCTCACATGTGTTTGCAGAACACGCATACGCCCTGTGAGCCTGCACAGAGAGAGCGAATGAGAGAGAGAGAGAGAGAGAGAGAGAGAGCGAGAGGAGTCATAACTTTGCTGGTAGCTGCAAATCAAATATGCAAAGGCACGCAGCACTTCGACAAACCGTTTTTGGGGTAGAGCATCCTTTCATCCCGCCCCCTTTGCCGCGTCTTCAGCTCAAACTCGAGCTGAAACAGGACAAGTTTGTGATAGCAGGAAATTTGCAATTTCTGGCATTAAATTTCCGTCGAGCATTTATTTAGCAATGTGCATGTGCATTTGCATTACACCCATCACCTGTAATTATCGAGGGCGTCTAGAAATGATGTCCTTAAGTCAGTGCACAGCCCTCCCCCTTGAGCCTGCCTGCTGCGTGCCCCACATACGCAATGGCGACAATTGACAAACGGCGCGCAAATATATGCTAGGCTCTTTCAGTCTGTGTGTGTGTGTGTGTGTGTGTGTGCTGTCTATCTAGCAGCATGTCTCTATCTGCACACACGTGCTCTGTTGAGCATCCATTAGTTATTGCTCTTTAAAGTCTTATTGATAAATTGATTAATAAAGAAGCATCATTTATATGCTTTAAAGTTTATTTTTTTTAAATAAATACCCATCAACTTAAAATATTAAATATTTTATATAAAAAGAAAAAAAATTCTTTTGCTTTTGCTTTAATCCAAAAATTTGTAACAAAATGAGATTCTCTATTTATTTATTTTTTTTTTTTTTTGATTGCGGGTTGACCTGTCACAGGACACTCAACAGAGCTGTTGTTGTTTTTGGAATGGCATTGAGCAAAAGGATTCTGGGCATAGGTCGAGTCTGTAGCAAGTTATTTACATGATATCCTGGGCTGGCCGCACTTGTCGCGCGTCATTTGATTTGCGACTTTTCAAATGGCAGCTGCGGGGCAAGTGCAACAAAATTTCTATGGCAAACTTTGACAAACACTTGAACGAAGATGATGAGCATGTTGTTGGTGATGATAATGATGATGATCATGGTGATGATTATGATGATGTGGAGGACTCGGCTCAAGTGTTTTTTGCACAATTTCTTTTCAATTCAACAAAAGTGGACCAGAAGGCCTGCAAAACATTTCTAGTGCATTTCTCCAGGCCCGCGGCACATATTTACCCCCCACCCCCACCCCACCCCACCTTAGACTTTCTTTGCCATGCTAAACAATTTTTTTGTGGCGCTTTTTGTTTTACGGATTTTCGTTGTCGCCTTCGTCATCGTTTTGTATGCAAAGAACCGAGAACTAAGAACTGAAAACTGAGAACTGAGAACTTGCGGCTTTTGGCCGTCCAGGCCATAGAGCACACTATCTGGCGCGCCCCCAACCCTCCGTGGCCGGGATTGTCTTTCAGCCTGATTTGTTATTCATGAAAGGGCAAAAGCGAGAACGAGAACCAGAACGAGAACGAGAAAGCAGCCACAAGTTTCAGTCACAGTCTGTGGCCTGAACCCATTCGAGGGCCCATTCGAGTGGTTGAGAAAATGCCGAGCACTCTTGTGCGGCGGTTGAGCTGCCGGATTGTGGCAACTCTGATGCCGGCGCAACCCTGCCGCATAATAAAGCTGGCGCACAAAACTTTGCATTGAGTGGGTCACCAGGTGAGCTAAACTATTCCCTTGTCCTTTTATGTTCTCGCCTGAAGCATGGCCGGCGATTAGCGCTCGTCGAGATTCGATTTCATCTTTCTGGCCGAGTTGTTGTAACCAGTTCAATAACGGAGACTCCGTTCGACAGATTGTTCACTGATTCCCAATTGAAATGCAAACAAAATCAGTGCGGGAGACAACAGCTGGCAGCTGTCAAAAGTCGAGTACCCTGCAGTTTCCACAAAAATCGGGTATATAAACTAAGAGCTGACCATGAAAGAAGTAAATCACACACATTTCTCTTTTCAATTATTTTACGAGTGATTTTTGCATTACATATTATCTATTTAGATATTAATAGAAAAATATTTTTATGTTTATGAATTTTCTTTTGTATAATTATATTATTAATTACAATGAGAGTAGCTCTTTTATTGACAGAGCATCTCAAAGTCGTGCAGTTTCGCATTAGAGCTGCTTATTCGTATTTTGCCATTCAATGCGCAATTCGCATCAGTTTTTTTTCTTTTCATTTCATTTTTCATTGCAGTTCACAAATCAGTTGCAGCAGCAGTTTCATTCCGGTTTCTGTTTGTGCAACGTGCAACGTTGTGCGCCTTAATCTATGCAGCAAAGCCAACACAAATGTCACATTGCCTCCAGAGAGCCAACTTTAGATAAAGTATATAGAAAGAATATGCAAGTGTTGCATTCAAGTATAACAAATTTGACTCCCCTGCGTTCTGGTTAAGGTTAACCAATAATTCGCAAAGAATCCCGAGCGAGCTCGGTTCACTTAAGCAGAAGAAGAGGAAGAGCTCAGTTCAGTTGAGCAGAAGAAATGGTACGGTAAATAAAATTGTTAAGACGTTCTACGGTAGATGCGGTTTGTTAGCGACTTGTTTAAAGTTTACAAGTCAAGAAATTTATGCATCAACTTTAATATGGGGTTTGGGAATTATTGAAACATGTTTGTTCGTTTCAATAAAAAGTAGAAACAACTTTTAAAGGGGTCTTCGAACTTCGAATTCCAAAGAATTTATAGTAAGAAAAGGCAATTTAAAATAATAAGAACTGTCTTTTTTGTATGATTATATTTCATTTATATTCTTACCCTGGTAAAGAGAATTCTTTCATCCTTGTCCTTTTGACAATCTCCTGACTTAGCGGAGCTATGGGAAAGCATCCACGACCTCTTAAAGCTAATGAAATGCATCACATGTTTAAGCCACATTAACTATTTGCATATTTGAAGCAATTTGAGGCACGGGCGAAGCGAAAGTAATGTTATGCATGCTTATACCCTGTAAAAAAAGAGGTTGCTTGCTATGCATATTTTCCTATTTAATATTGTGGGGTATTTACTTGTAAATTGAATCTTCAATCTGCTGATTTAAGTAGGTTTTAAGACTAACTTTTTTTTGAAGTTAAATCCAGGTTTTTAGAAAAAAAACCGGTTAGAACTAGCAGCAGGTTAAAACTAATGCTGAATTATACATTCATTTATATATTTGCATAATCAATTATATATTATGCATAATACTCAAAAATATTTTTTTAAAATTTTTTAAATGATTTCATTTGATTTATTTCAAGATTATTTTTTATACAGGGTAACTCTAGTTGAAATGTTGATTTGAGTTGCTTTGGCAACACCTGAATATATGCAACAGCAGTCAAATAATGCGCATTAAAATGCAATTAGCTGGCTGCATTCCACCACAAACACACACACACATGCACACACACTCACACTCATATGGAAATTCTCGTATATTTCACATGAAAACAAAATGCTTCAACTTGGCGGATTTTGCTGGAGGGTCTTCTTACTGGTCCTGAAGTACGTTGCCTTGTTTTGTCGGGTCTGAAAGTATGCTAAATTTAGCGTAGGCACAGCGATGCGAAGGCCAAGACACACACACACACACACACACACATACAGATACACAGGCACACACATAGGTGAAATGAGCTAGAAATTAGTTTATGGCGAAGGTCGAGCAAGGCGCTTAAAAGTATACTATAATTTTAGAGCCAAAAGTTGCGGGTTGAGTGCGGTTTGCGTTTAGGGGTTGTACAGTGGTGGCAATTATGCGTAAACAATTCAAATATAAATGAAATACAATTTAAAGCTTTCTATTTGTGTCTCATCCACACAAAGCAACCAGGCAGGGAACAGGGAACAGGGAGCAAAAAGGACTCGGAAAACGGAGAGTGAGAGTTGGCGCAAAGATAAGGGCAAAATTCACACTCACACAGTTACAAATTGACATGTGGCTGTCGCATTATGTTCACACAAACTGAATATGAAATTTATGTTGTAGGCTGTCAGAATCTGTGCGCAGAGCTGCGGGCAGAATATTCCATAGCTACTGTAATTATATTCAAAGCCAATGTGGGTGGTGTTCATTGTACTGGATAGAAGCGTAGAATACACACGACATCGATAAATAATGTTTCTATATGTGTTCGGAGTGGGTGTCAGTGTGTGAAGCATTTAAATAGCTTAGGTTGCCGTTGTTAGGCAATAATATTACTGTTTGTAATGAAAATATAAAAAATTGTAAAAAGAAAGCAAACGTATAAGTATTATATTCTTCATTGCTATCTAAGCTATCTTGTCTGAAGTATCTTCCGATATGCCACCAGTGCTGATTAATTCATAAATATTTAACGACTATTCTTTTCTGTAGTAAATAACGTTAGACAAGTGTCATCTTTCATTTTCGAAGCTGTCAATATTTTACTGGGCCAAGCAGAGGATATTCGTATCCAGTAACCGGATATAATTTATAACCTGTTTAATATAATAAATTGGCTAACCCTAAAAGCAAAATGTTGTCAGGGACATTTTGCAGATGGCAGGAAATACGCATCTAAATGGCTTTGATGCCACTTGCCACACACACACACACACATACACACACACACTTGCCACTCATTTCTGCGGAAGTGCTTTTAATTAGCCCATAAAGGAACAGTTAGCTCTGAGGCTTGGACGGCAGCAAACTAAAGAGAAAGATAGAAGCAGAGAGAGAAATGTCGCAAATAGACGACTGTGCACATATTTAATTAAAGCTTTTCAATTGGTTTTCAATGCAATCGCTTATTGCACACACTTTACAAATCTCAACGCTTCTCGAGTGAACCGATTTACTGCAGCTGCTGCAGATCCTGTGGAATGGGCGAAAACTTTTTTATGTTTCTGCCGTATTCCATCAACTGGCTGCCATTGCTTATTAAATGCGTCTTACAGTAATGACTAAACTTTTCGGCGGCAAATTTTCTGCGTACAGCAGCTGATGACATCATCATTAAGCAGCGGGAGAAGCAGCATCAGCAGCCACAGAAGCCACAGGCTCGTCTTGTAGCGAATTCTGTTTTGCTGTGCTTATTTCATAAGCAACAATATATCAGAAAGAGAATTATAAGGTTGTGTTTATATAATAACTACAGGGTATTCCATAGTCACGCACACGTGACTCAATCACAGCCTCGACCTGAGTTCCCAAATCCACTGTTAAACAGGCGCCAACTCCTGAAGTAGGCTATAAATTTTAAAGACAATGACCGAGCTAAAAAGGAACCAAAAGAAAATCGCGTCGAGGTAAATATAAATTCCACCCTTGCCGCCCAAACAAACGTTAAGTTTAGTCGCTTTTCCCTTTTCATTCTGCCTTTCTCTCCGATTCGCTTCAAATAAGATACTTGGGAGTTTTTTGGCAAACCTTTTGTGGACATTTTCTGCTAATGCGCTCATTATAAATAGATGATAAGCAGCAGCGTTTTCCCTGAGCTGGGCCGCACAAAATGAAATGTCATAGAGCTAACAGAGGGCAACCAAAAATGTTCTTTTACTTTCACCCTTCCGCTCGCTGTCTCTTTCTCTCCCTATCGCAGCATTCGCCGCAAAAAACGTCATCATAACAACTCTGTTGGCTGGCTTTTTAGGGCAAGCCGCCCTCTGAATAGCCTTGACAGTCGAACCGTAACCAAAAAAAAAAACAAGTAAGAGCGGGTGTAACCGACTGCGCATTACTCGTTCACAGTCAAGTCAAGTCAAGTTATAGGAGCTATGGATCCCAAAGATTAATATGTTAACATTGTTGTCAACTTTGACTTTTTGTCACTAGTCTTATTAAATATTTCAGTTGTGGGCCAATATACCCTTTCTAGTTCGTTAACGAGTTAAAAAACAGTAGAAGAAAAGAAGACAAAAAGTAACCTAGAACCCGTGGCCCTTTGTTTAGGGGCTAAAATACTTTCGCTGTCGCTTTCGCATTCAGTTTCCCTCTCGCTTGTGGATTTTTGGTTATGTTTGGGAGTTTTCGTGCCCGTAGGCTCGTTCCGGCTGCAGAGAGCAAAAACCGCAGAGTCATAAGCCCGTTAGCCTCGCTGGGCATTGTTTTATGTATCTACCTAAGTCGCCCCCCACACCTGACCTAGGCCCGCACATGACTTAGCCTCATGGTCTACTGATGCGGAAAATGAGCAAGGAAATAGAAACGCCCACAGACACAAACACATCCACATCCACAACCACATCCACATCCACTCACGCACACACAACAACAAGGACAACAGAGTCGACAAGGTCTTGTTAGTTAAATTATGCATAAATGCGGCAACATGAGTGGGCGTGGCCTGCGCCTACACCTGCCAAACAAAGTAGTTTGCCCTATGCACACGTATGCAGTCAACGAAATTGCGTATACGACACGTGTGCTACGATTTTATGGCAGCAGGCAAACAAAACTAATGAGAGGAAAACATGTGCCAAGGAAATCCATGATAAATGTAAATACTCGCACGCAAATCAGTAAATGCCAAAGGCACCAAAAGAGACCACAACAAAAATACACAACAGCTAACGGCCATAGTCAATAGAATATAAAGCTAAGGTGATAACCAGTAAGCAGTAAAGTAAACAACAACAATGAATGCACCCATAAATAACGCCGTATTGAAAACATTTGTGTATTCTCTGGCCACAAATAAAACATCCTAAATAAACTGGGTAGCAATAATAAAATAGCTATTTGACGCTCTTAACTAAATAATTATGGCCCTGTCAGTAAGCTTTGTAAATCGAATGTTTGTTATTTTTAATCTAACTAAACGATTTTGTTAAATTTCAAACAAATATATAATTGTTTTATTTGTTATTTTTGATTATTACAGCGATCTTAATAATCTAATCTAATATAATTTTCAATCTGTGATGACATTATTTTAAATGTATTTAAACTCTGGGCTTCACATCGATAACTTTTCAATATTCTGCTCTTTGTGAATGCGAAATTGTGCAGAAATCGTTTCGCAATAAACATTTTCATAAAAAATATAAATATAACGCATACGCCGCGTGATCCATGCCAAAATAAATGGCTTGCCGGGGAAATGCAAAGCAAACAATTCACGCACTAAATTGAAATGCAAAGCATGTGCCACGGTCTGTCTGTGCGAATACTTTTATCTGGGCACTGTAACGAACGTCTTCGCCATTTCTTACTTTTTCGCAAGCCCCCTCGCTCCCCCCTCGTAATAAATAAATTCTTGCAAATTTTCCCAAAAAAAAAAAATATGAAGAAAATGGAACATAGCGAAAGAGCAAACGAAAACGTGCCAAAGGAAAAGTGCACAAAATTTCGTGTTGAGCGAAAGCAACAAAAACAAATGGCAGACGGAGAGACAGACAAAACGAATGTGAAAGAGACAAATGCAAACGACAGCAGGCAGCCATTTTTATGGCGCTAAAGGATAAGTGTATTACAACAACAACACTTATATGCAGACTGCTTTATTGGGCCAGGGAGGGTGGCTAGGGGTGGGGGGAGGGAGGTTTATCTGGTGCCTCTTTCAGTGTCCTTTGGCGCGTGTAAAGCGTTGAACATTTTTAATGTCCATCTTCGTGCAGATTAGCATAAAAGCTGCTGACCGGCCCACGCACCTCCGTCCGTCTGTCCTTATCTCGGATTTTGCCTTGTTTTTTATGGACGTCCGACGGACAATTGGACAGACGGACCCAACGCTCTGCCAAAGGAACGTGCGGTGTCATTTTATGTCTGCTTAGCTTTAACTACGCAGCCATTATACAATTTCTGTGAAATGGCTTGATTTCTGTTGTACATATAGATAGACAGACAGACAGAAAGAGAAAGAGACAGAGAGAAAGAGAGCTTACAAGTTTTATGATCTTTAAAGAACAGAATTTAGCTGGGATTAAGCAAGGTGTGCAAATAATAGTGTGTAACAAAAGGACACGCGGATATGCAACTATGTGAAGTGACATAACTTGCAATTTTATTGAGCACTACGAGGATTCAAGGTATGAAATAAAATATTTTACTGCTTTAGAACGTGTAAAACGAACAGCTGTGCAAAGCAGAAAACGCCTTTACCGAGAAACGAAGATTGAGATTTAAAAAGATTGTTAAGCTGCATTTAAAAGTTGAAGGGTTCTCTTAAAAAATTAAAACAAATTAATTTTCTTTTTATAATATTAACTATTTTCTGCGAGCTAAAAATCACATAATTAAAATAAAAAGATTCAATTTATAGAACACAATAATCTTAGCTTGATTTTCATTCACTAACTCAGAGTTTGTTTGCTTTGTTCCTTCACAGAATGCGCTCCTTTATTGAGGAGAACGAGAAGAATGATCCGTTGATTAATGCGCCGGATAAGAAGAACAATCCGTGGGCTGAAAAGGGCAAATGTATCATCATGTAATATTATCGTAAACCACAGAAATACCGCAATGATGAACATCCAAGCATCAATATCAACAACAATAATATCAAAACTAATTCAGCTAACATTACAACAACAACAACAGCAACAAGTCAATACCAAAGTAAAAATAATGAAAACTATTTAGAGAACAACCGATGTAGTGGCCAATTGAAGTCCAATTCCCTGGATCTAGTATCTGTCGAGCTGCAGCAGGAACAACAGCAGCATTACAACAACAACTATTATTACTATTACAACTACAATTTGAGCTATGCACCACCGCCGGCCGCACCACACGAGTGCCTCCTCGGGGGCCCCAAGGGCCGACTCCAGCAACTGAGGCGCCGCACCCGCCACGAACTGCAGCAGTGGCCGCTGCTGATGCAGCTGGTGGTGCTCGTCATGTGGCTGCACGGCAAGTTCTGGCAGATCGTGCACGAGCAACTTTTGATGCACCGCAGGCGCTGGCATTGACCGATGGAAGGCGGAGGAGGCAGAGGAGGCGGGGCAGCTTGTTTGTTTGGTATGCCGTCAGATCTAAGCTTAAGTTTATAATTATGCCACACACTTTCAAACTCAATCTTAATAAATATAATCCAAATATGCTGCATACTCCCCCTTAAATACAACAACCAATTTCTGGAACAATTAACCACAACAACAACAACAACAACAACACCAATGGGTGCTTTGTACTCGTTTCATCGTACATTCTCGCACATCGTCGCTGTCCTCTCGTTTCTCTCTTATTCTCTTTCTCTCTCTTTGTCTTTGTTCAACTCGTCGTTTTTCTACTCGTAGCTCGCTCGTTCTCATCTCAAAGTTTCTTTCTAGCTATCGTCTATAGTTGTATTTTTGGCATGTACATACACTTTTTTTTAAAATTATGTTTGCTCTGCAATTATTTTATTCATACGTTTACGTTGTTGCAACATCTTCATCATCATCATACCGTTCTCATCGTCCTCATCCAGTCCCAAATCACACAGTAACAATCACATCGAATGCCAGAAATGAGAATTGAGTAAATCTCGTACATGTTGAACCTCGATAAATGTAACCCACCCACATCATACTACTTACTATCTAGTCAAGGAGAACCAAACTGTTTGCAACAATTTTTGGTAACCCTAGAAGCCTATTTTAACTGTTTTATTTAACCCAATGCCTAAACTCAAATCCCAACAATTTTATAGGCAGCAATTTTAGAAAACGGTTCTCGTTTGGCTGGCATGAGAAAGCGCTGGATCGCGGAATGTGGGCATGAAACAAACGATCTTGCTGTTTCATTCCCGACGTTCCTCATCTCATGTAGCTCCTCTTAAGCTTGCCAAACGAAACGAACATATTTTGTAATGAGTTTTTAACTTAAACAAGCTGCTAATTATATTAACGACAACAGCCTGGAATGTGGGCATGGAACAAACGATCTTGCTGTTCCATTCCCAACGTCTCAGTGCTGTGCATTGTTAATTGCAGTGCTTAAAGTTTGCCAAACAAAACAATTTATAAACGATTTTGAGATACATTTTTTGACGTAAACAAGCTGCTAAAACAAAAAAAAAACCGAAGACCTTTTAGGTCTGAAACCCTTAACCACTTAGTTCCGATTTAGAAATACAACAATATTTTATAAACTTAGTAAAAAAAAACAAGAACACGTATTTTGTGTAGTGATTTCTTTAAAGCTTAAGCAAAAGCAAAGGCAAACGCAAACCGATAGACAATTTTACGTATGGTTTTCTATTTTAAAATATACTTAAATATTATAATACATACTTATATGAATATGCATATGATTTTATAAACAATACATACATATAAATAAATATATGTTTAGGCAAACGAAACTATTTAAACGAAAGGCAGACGCTGTAGTTACTCGATGATAATATTTATTTAGTTTTAATGCTATGTTTATCATTATTAACTAGTCAGATATTATTATATACGCAGAACACAACAACAAACACACAAAGAATACACTCGAACTATACATGAAATACACTCGATAACGATTAATGTAGTGCGAAAAAAAAAAACAAAAATCAACCATTGATATTACAAATATGGCAAATAGTTGAACCCCACTTAGTGAAAATTAAATTGAATATTTTAGAGAAGCAGTCGAGAAACCGTAGCGAAGTCAGCTTAAACTTTATATGTATTATTATATAAACTTCAAATGGACTTGAGAAGCTGATTTTCGAGATTATACATTAATTAACAGTTATATATATAGTATACTATATTAAAAATGCGTGCGGCGAACGCAGCGCTAAAAATTAGACGCTGTTCAGCTGTTTGTAAACAAGAGCAAATACAAAAGTATATATACATATATATATATACTATGTAAAAGATCTTGAAATCGGTTTACGTTTAATCAAATACTAAGTTACGCCTATGATTTCAATTAAACATAATTAATTAGTGTTATAATTTTAGCAGAAAGTTAAAAGACAACAACAGAAAACACGAAACAATACAACACAAAATACACTCGTCAAAAATGAGGTTACCAAAACATAAAACAAAAACACATCTAACAATAAATGTAGCGACAACCAAGCACATTTCACATTAAAGTGAAAACAAAGGTAGCAAATTGAAAAGAAAGAAAAAACAAAAATGAGCGTACATTTAATTAAAAATAAGTCGCGCAAAAAAAAACTACAAATAAATCCAGAGGTATGCAAATACTTGCAAAACTTAAAAACCTTATAATAAGAGAGGCCGAACTACAACAAATTTTTTTTGAGAAGCAGAAGTAAAGTGCGAGTAGCTGAAGTACTACCATAAATTAAGCAACAGGCTGCCCGAGCGAGGAACGCCAGAAAACGGAATAGCGGAATGGAGCAAAATCAGAAAACCGAAAGAAAAAAAACCCCAACAAAAACCAACCCCAACGTAGCAGTAAGCAACAAAGTGGAATAAACGTAGTGCAGTAATCTAATAACAAGATCTAGGGAATTACACAAAACACGAAGTAAAAAAGAGGTAATAGAGAAAGCCAAAAAAAATATTTGGATATGAAATGGAACGCGGTCAGCGTCAATAGCACAAAGTAGCAGCCAGCTACAAGGCGTGAACCAAGCTGCACTTTAAATCTTCAAATACAACACACGTAAATAAATTAATTAAGGTATTGGTGGTTACAGAAAAAACAAAAATAAATTGAAAATTGAATTATATAAAGTTACGACTTGAAAGCGAAACGATGGAATAGTATAATCAAAAGATCAGAGCCTTGTCAAGCAATCAAGCAGTCAAGTCATTGTTGCATTGACGCGGCTCGCAGGCATGGAAACGATTGGCATGTGGAACACGCAGCGTTGCCAGACAGACAGCGCCGTGTTCCAAATGCCAGACGTTGCGTGGCTGGGGGAACAGTCGTAATCAAAGCATAAAGTTCAAGCTAAATTATAAATGTATTTATTGTAAGTAGTGTGTCTCCTGCTTTCAGCACTTCAATTGTGCCACACAGTTAGCCTAGACAATCGATGTTTCCGCAAAAAGTTTTCCGGACGGTTTCCATGAGTCCAGCGTCGCCGCTGGTCAAGAGCGCATTAAGCACGCCGAGTAGTCCGGCAAGGAGTCCGGCCGAAACGGGTGTGAGGGTGCCACCAAAATTGAACAGTTGGCCCAGTTGGACTGCGAAGGGTATTGAAGTATTTGAGAAGTCTCCCAATGCGATGTCATACTTTCTCTATCGTTGGCTAGGCTCTCGTTGTGGCATAAAGCTTGCTCAAAGTACACGCACTTTCTAAATATTTAATCGACAACAAAGCGTTTATTCAAAATCGTTTTCTAATTAGTCAACAAACTAAGAAAATCCACAAAACAAACAAAAAATTTAATGTTGAGGGTCATATGAGATGTGGAATGTTAATGGAAAGTTAAATAACACGATATATTCAAAATACATTTTAGTGCATTTTCCAAAGTTATAATAATATATATATATACAATTTATAAATGTTACAATTAAAATATATTTAATAATAATAATATATACATATATACACAATTATATATAAAACGTATATATTGGAATATTTCAAAACCAGTTATTCACATTACATAACCACTCATGGATTGATGAAGAAATGTGCATGTTATAAAATAAAACAAAACTCAATTAATCTAGCTTCTAAGTGATGACCGTTGGCAGTGTTGCAAAACGAACGAAACACGACAAAACAAAAGTACAGCATGTGCCAAAAGTTGGTGCGCCAGAGTCAAAGCGAACATTTAAATTATATACTTATATAGAAATCAATTCTATAGCTCGTAAGTTGGTGTTAAAGTTCATTGAAAACGTTTAAACTCAATATAAGTAAATATATTATTATCTGGACATACCAATTATATAACGAAATATTAATACGTGTATTGCTTAAATGTGTGTAAAAGTTACAATTAAAAAAATACAAAACTTATTGTTACAATTTAGGTAATTAAGTCACGCTAACTATTAAGATATATGGACATATAGATTAATTCTTAATTTTAGAAAAATGATTGATTCTTAAACTTGTCGAAATGCGAACTCGAATGACAAAAAAAACAACACGGTGCCGCACAACATCCAAGGCTGAACCAGAAACCAAATAACAAAAAAAAAAACAATTATAATTTAGAAAACAAACAAACATAATTAAAAACCTAGCTAGTAAGTGAATTTTAACGCAGCAAAAACAAATAACAAACCAAAAAAAAAAAAAATATTACACAAAACGTCAAAAACATTTACCAGAAAGAACAGAAACCAAAATAAATAATAATCGAAACAAAACTCAAATATTATGATATAAAAACATGTATTTAGCTGTTAAACAACAACTATTTAACAAAAAAAACTTTTAAAAACAAAAGGCAAACAGAAAAAAACAAAACCATAAGTATGATTATCATTAAAGGAACTTCTCTAAATAAAAGTAAACTTTGAAAATCCTTAGCGGAGAAAACTACCCTCTCTATAAAAAAAAAAAACAAAACTAAAAAGCTAACAAAAATTGAGCTTGTGTTTTATTTGAAATCCCAACGTTTAAATCCCACAGTACAAGAAAGAAAAATACTAAACCTGAAGTTGCTTTGAGTCCCCGTATGGTATGATGATGCTGCTAAGTTATGCTTTTATTTCGAATCTGCTGACGCTTTGCTTAATTTTATGTTTTGTGTAATTTATTTCAGTATATTTGGTATTATTTGTTGTTGAACAATTCTGTTTAATCTGTACATTGAAAAGCACATGTGACAAGTGAATTCAACGTTGGCAAATTCTGAGTTCTGATTTTGGTTGACAACTGTCTTCGGCTTGTCAGTAAGTATAAAAACATATATATATATATGTCTGTATAGGTGAGTGCGGGTCAACTGGGACTCAGCTGCTGTGTCGACAGCTCATCAGGCGGCTAATGTCAAGGAAAACGCAAACTTTGCTAGACAACCAGTTGATAAGGAGGCATGCAACACCGTTTGTGGCAGGAAAAAGTTTGCAGTTTGATGCCTGCGATAATGCGCCGTTGCAAGTTCTGGCTAAAGTTTTTCTTGCCAGCAAGTTTCCTGTAATTAGCAAACGGTGCGTATGCGCAATAATATTATGTGCAAGCAAGTGCACAAAAGCTGTGAAAAAAACTACTCGCAATAAATTGCTTGAGCGAAAATATTGAGTTCTTTCGGACTCTGCACATTGACAATGACAGCTGCTGTTGTCGACCATGTTCAATTGGAATTCAATTAAATCAATTGCATAATGAACGAGCGCACATTTAAATGCTGCAGATATGACATGAAAATTGCATTTATTTTTTAATTTGTGTAGAATGAAGCTTTTGATATTTGGCGTTGCATTGTTTGCTGGCCAAATCAATTAAGCTCCATTGAACTGTGCAAATGTCTGACAGTCAAACGAAAGCGATTAGAAAATTTAAATGGAAATTGAAGAGAGAATGATGGATTTAATAAGAAATAGAGCAACAAATGCAATAAAAATACATTTCTAAAATAATGCAAGTTAACTTAATATAGAATGTATTAATGGTGTTATATTTTAAATAGAATATAGACAGATAAAAGGGTATCCTGCACCCTGTTTGCTGCCTCAATAAAATAAGAAAAAAAAATAAAAAAAATAAAGCAATTATTTTTCTACTTTCAGCTAGAATTTCTACTTTTAAATGAATGTTAATTTTTGTTTGGCAATTTTAACATCTGTCTAAGAATAGACACATGTCGTTAGCTCGGCAAATATTACATATTTGAAATTTCTTGTTCATGTGGAGCTGCAAATTTGCATACTTAGACACATTTTATATGCAAATTGCGCTAGGAAAACCACAACACAAGCAGATGAAAGCACGCGGCTGCCGGACTACAAGATACCCTGTGAACAAACGACAACTCTTCTGCAATCGTTCTAAAAAAACAAAGTTATTATAATTTTAGAAAACTTTACACATAAATTGGGCCAAACACAAAGCAACCCTTGGGTATAAGCTAAAGGGTATAAAATGGCAATCGCATTAAATTTATATGCCAATTGCCGCAGCGCGAAATTAATGTGACCCTGGTGGCCGATCCAACAACTGAGTGCTCAGGTCCTTGGCCGTAAGAATCCTTGTTTGCCGAGGCGTGTGTTTACGAGTATGTGAGCTAACGGAAGTATCTAAATAACCATGAAGCCATAAAAAAAAAGAAACGTAACGGTAGGTTGTAGCACACGACATGTAAACCAGGCTGGGGATGTCCTGTGGCTGCGCTGTCGTTAGTTGTTGTGGCTCATCATTGTCAACAGTGGCCGCATTAAGTAATCATTCACTTTTTTTAGCCCCTACAATTGGACACTTGTGCTGTGACCATTTCTTGTGCGTCAATTGAGTTGAAATCCCCCAGTTATCACTGGCTTAGTATCTCAGCTGGTGGGTCTCAAAAGGAGCTCGTCTGACGAATGAGCATCGAGTGCGTAAGTCAAAATTTTAAACATTTAGAAAACATGAGAGGAACATAAAGGAACTTGAAAAAGCAGATCTAAAATTAAGTAGGTGCTTTAAAATATGTTCACTGTATTTAATATAAAAACTATTTTTAAAATGAATTATCTTTGTAATTACACATTTACAGTTAACGATCACGCCTTGATAATTTTGCATATTTTATTCAAAATTCAATTGATTATAAAATAATGCATTAAATTGCCTCAATTGATTGAAAATGAGTTATTCGCATAGCACAGATTCCATCAACTGTAATCTAAACAATGTTCACAGAACATAATTCAAAATATTGTTCAATTAATATGCACAAATTGTGGGCGTTCTATGCAAATCTGGGTGGCAAATTGTTTTCTATTGTTCGGGTAACTAACATGAAACTGGAACTGTCGCTAGGTAAGAGGATAATTAATTGCAAATGTAACTATGACAGGAGTACAATGGACAGCCTATTCAACGAAACAGGATAGATTATGATTACGCGACTATCAAACTCTGATATACTAATACATGTAATGTTCTCAATTGTTCTCAACTCTGAGCCACGTCCCACGTTGGGCGCCATTTCGTCGACTCAGTGTCGCCATTTTCTAAGCCATTTGCCTGATGCTCTGGCAGCAGCAGCAGCTGGTGTGCCTCTTCCTCTTGCCACTTTCGTGACTGTCTCTAGCTGACACGCTCATTAAATGCAATTTCTAATGCAATTGACGTGGCTGACTCTGCGGTCCCTGCTCGGGCGCCCAGCCCACATTGACACCCATCTTCCACCCAGTGGCCTTGTGTTTTGTGCTGTATGATTTTCAGTTTGTTTGATTATGAAAATGACTGCGTCGCGGCTTGTTTTTTGTGGTTTGCAGCCACGCGCTGATTTTTAATGAGTCGACAATATGCAGAGCACAAAGCCAGTGCGGGGCTTAAATTGCTTGCCAGGCAGTCGTCAAGGCTGCCCTAGAACCGTTACCTTATCTGGACCTAACTGCCGACGTGCCAGCCCACAAAAGTCACACTAATTAACACATCAGCTTGACTCACACACACATCGAATATGTACAGTGTATATCGCTTATATGAGATTATTGAAAATAAATTCAATGCAATTTGAGTGGTTACATAAAACAGAACGATTGCTAAAATATAAATAATTTAGATGCAAGAATATATTTTATGCCAGATGAAAACAGACTTGATAAAATATACAAAATACAAGCCGGATCGAAGTAATTGTGATTTAATAAATGAATGAAAGTGTTGCTTAAATGCATTTCGCTGTTCCGTATAAGCGGTATGTACTGTATTTTACTTTATCAAGCATACGCAGCGTGGTTCGGACTTAAAACTTAAAACTTAAATTCGCATGGACAACAGCCGAGCTCAGCTCTCGCAAAGCTCCTAACGAACTGTCGGCCCATCAGCACGGCTTCGGACACAAACAAATAAGCCAAACCTGGCTGACTGACTGACTGACTGGTTGACTGGTTGACTTATTGCTTGACAAACCGTAAACGAGTCGCCTCCCTCCTCCCCACTTCGTCCGATTTCTCGTTTCTGGCGCTAGCACGTGGCTTGATTTATATTTTATTTAAAAAGCGAAGGCAAATTATCAGCTTCCATTTCGGGATCTTCTCTTTTTTCGTTTGCTTCGCTTGCATAAAGTTTGTTTAACGTTTATCTTGCGGCCGCTTTGTGAGGCTGCATGACCAGCAAAGTTTTTTTTTTTATTTTTTGATGGGAAGACAACGCAAGAACCTGAACAGGAGCGGCGACTAAATAGAGTGGGAGGGGTAACGAGTTTTTGCAAGTTTAAGCGAAATTTAAGCATGAATAATTAAAGTTACTGTGCGAAATTGGATCCATGATTGCGAAAAGCCGTCGCTTCCACGAAAGGGTTAATAAGATTGCCACACCTCAAAATAATATCACTCATAATCCATGCATGAGTTCATATCCTTTTCGATTTTAGTTAAATGTAATACAAACCAAGTAAGAACGTTGCTGTCGGGTGTAACCGACAGCGAAATACTCGTTCACAGTGTAATAAAACATACAACCAGGCATTATTATCCATTAAAAAACTAAATTCGCCATTCTAAATTTTGAAAATAACAGCGGCACTGGGGGCGTTACAGTGGGCGTGGTGGGGGTACCAAGGAGGCAATCTTTTTGGAAGCTCGTCAGCTATCTACATACCAAGTTTGGTGACTCTAGCTTTAAAATTGTGGACTTTATCGATATGCGATTTTAGGTGTTATCAGTTTGCCACGCCCCCAGTGGGCGCAGCCCAAAATCCTTATCACTTTATTTGACTCGGGTACACACGAGTATATATCCTAAATTTCAAGTCCCTAGCTTCAATTGCGACGAAAAAAATTGCGTTCATACGGACAGACGGACGGACATCAAGACGGACATTGCACAAAACCAATATACTCTTTCACTTCGTGAACGAGTATAATTAAACTTTTGTTCGCAATATATGCTCCTAATATAGAAATAATTTCCGTGAATGATGAACAAGATAATTCTAGTTAACTGAGTCCAAGTATAACATTTATATAAATATATTAAAAATATCACTCTAAGATATAGTACGGCCTTTAAATAAAAAATTGTCTTCTAATTTAAAGTGGAAATTGAGCAATTGCTGGCACATGACACGCATTAACAACAAGCAACTGGCAAAAAGCAACGGACTTTAATGGGCAGCGAGGCGTAAGAAAAATGCCAAATCTTATAAGTATTAATTTCCATTCAAGTTAATTGCAGCTGATTTGGGTTGAGCGGTTCGGCTCCTTATGTTTGCTGGAAATTATGCAAATGACTTAACTCCAGCTGCCTGCATCCTTTTGTGAGGTGAAACGTGAAAAGCTTCCGCACCCAATTACCCAGAAATTTTCACCTGTCTGCTAAGATTGCCAGCCGAATGAAACAAAGACCCCAATCAAAAAGAAAAAAAAATAAAATTATAATAAGCTGAAGATGAAGAAAAACGAAAACAAAAAAAGCAAATTACTTAACACTCAATAGTGCGGCAAAGCGCCAAAAAGTTTATCACGCAACATGAAAAACTAAAACGAAAAGAACGAATAATTTGCTTGGCAATTTTCGAGCAAATTTGTTGGCAGCAAATTAATTTGAGCGCCAAATGGTAACCACAGCACTCCCCCACCCTCTCCCCCTTCCCCCTCGCCACACCATCTGGGGCATTTCAATTAATTTGCCTGCTCACAAGTTCGTAAATAACATGCGCGATAAGCGCCAGACTCCAATTGGAGCGGGACGAAGTATTTGCTCGTGCACGTATGTGGTTTACTTTTGTGGTCTGTGTATTTGCTCTTGGCGGTTTTGCTTGCCAACAGTTTGGCTAGTGTTTTGGCCATAAGATTTGCCTGCTTAAATGATCCCTTTGCGGTGGCAGCAAGGCTAAGAATAGCATTAGATACAAGTATCTAATGGATACCATTCTGGGAATGTCCCTAATGAAGTGTCTCGAGTGGACTCTGTTATCTGTGCTTTTGTAAATGGAAGATAAAATCACATTTGTTAAGCAAATATTGTCAGTATAATGTCAATTTAAACACCTCAGAAACCAATGGGACTGAGAAACTATTTTCCATTCCAATATAACTTAATTTAATTTTGAAATTAAATTGTCAAATTTTTAAAGATTTCCTTGAAATTAATTGAAATTTACTGAATACATCCCCTAACTAAATGGAATTCAATTCGATGTGCCTGTCAAGAACAAAGTTCTTGAGATGTTTATTTATCTTTCTTATTATAAAGGGGAAACTTTTCTGAATTAATTAGTTTTCCCGTGCGTAAAGAATGTTGCCGTTTTTTGGGTAACAGAATTTTCAAGTACACAAAGTGCACAAGTTGCTTTGCATAAAAATAAAACCTTTAATAATGTTAAATGAATTGTGGAATTATGAAGAAAACAGTCAGCAATTTTCAGATACATATGAAATAGCTACTAATCATAGTAGACAAATAATATATAATTGAATAATAAGTATATGCTATTTATTCTAGTTATAATTATTTCTTAAATTTGTGTCGATTTATAATGAAAACAATTTTAATTGTAGACAAAGTTCGTCTACTTTATTACGCAGTTTCTTTACCTTATTTACTTGTCTGTATATTTTGCTTAAAGCTTTTCTAAACTTGCTGTTGGATTCTGTTGAACAAGTCGTGTCAGCTTCGATTACATAAAAACGCAGTCAGCAGTCAGCTGGCTTAACATATTCAATAAATTGCTTATAAATGCCCGGCGCATATTACAAGGCTGCAGATAACTCGCCCCTCTGATGCCCCGCGCCCCATCTCTGTTGTTGACTTAATAGACGTCAGCTTTGTTTACAACATTTTTATTAAGCTCAACTGAAGTAAATGCAAAATGTGATCTATGGAGACGGGAGACGGAGACGGAAAACGGACTCGATGGATGCTTCGGCTGTGGCTGAGCTTGGACTTAAAGTATGCCGTGAGAAGCTCTTCGCTGAGCGTTCAACAAGCCGCTAACGCGATTTACTTAGCACACGCTCAAGTTGATGTTATTTTTTTTTCTTTTTTCTGCTGCCCAGTTTTTACATGGGCTGCCCAGAAAGTTGGTGAAAAACGCCGCAAATGAAATTCAACAATGGCACGTGACTCACACACACAAACACGCGCGCGCAGCTGCCACGCCCAGTTATGTGTTATGGGCGTTCGCCTAAATAATGCGTGGCATGTTCAGAATCCCAGCCAGACATGACCAGGGACGCGAGTGTCTCTATGTGGGCGCTGCTGAGAATAACACCGGACAGAGCCTCTACGCTTTAAATCCTGCAACCCCTTTGCTATATAGCCACCTCCTTTTTTTCCTGTTCTCTGTACAAAACGGTCAACGTGGCTGTCACATGCTGCGTATACGTAATCGGATTTGTAGCATAGTGTTCCACACTTGTTACAGATACCAAGGCGCACCCGGAGGGCTCCCGCAGTCCGGCAATGTCGCATTTTATTTGCCCATAACCGTTGACTTTTACACGACCGCAACAACAACAACAACAGCAGCAACATCTACAACAATAGCCAAAAAATGTGTCAAGAATTTCTCGCAATTGTTCGCTGAATACAACAAAAAATTATCTGAGACGAGCAGCTAAACAAAAAAAAAGTAAAAAGTGGGCTACTCATAAAATGTAGTTGGCCCAATGCTACGCGATATGCATATACAAATTAATTCACAAAATACAATTATCTAAAACGAATAAGGAAAGTTTAAAAATAAAAAAAAAAATCAAGTTTAAAAATTTAAATAAAATAAAAAAACAAATGAAGCGAACATCAAAGAACAAAGCTTAAATAGATGCTGTTGGGAATTTTAATTAAAGACAGTAGAAAAAGGAAAACCGTAATTGTTTGAATAATTCAAGAAACGCAATTGTAAGAAATTATATATTTAAATGATTAAATGAAATTCCATAATTTAAAATACCGACAAATCACCTCTCTGTTGTTGTCTCAGCAGGAAATATTAAAAGCAAAGTTGCTTTGCTGTTTGGGCTTTTGGGAATAACAATGTGCAGAAATTATGATCAACTTGTCACGCGGCTTTAAAACCAATTTCATAATTTCCCCCAACGCTTGCCAATGTTGGCCAAGAAGAAAAACGAAGGATTCTTGTTTGTTTTTGGTCCTTACCGTTGCCAGCACACAGAGCAAAGACCACTTGAAAGCTCCGGCTAATCAGGGCCAACAATGGAGCTGTTGGCACGTTCTCTGAATGCGGCTAGTTAGCGCCTTTTCAAGTTTTTGAAGAGGGCTGGCTGTGATTCTGGTTTCGATTGAGAATTTGCGAAGGAAGTCAGGTGTGCAGTTATGGTGCGATTTCTCATTGCTTAACTGGGGCAAAAGTTGTGGCAGTTGCTCTCAACTTGGCCCCGAGTGCTGCAACGGCAAATTAAACTTTGGCCCCGAAAAGTAGGCAAACAAAAGACGCAACCGGCTGTCCGAATGCAACTCGTCAGCTGCCAGCGAAGCACGTGCGGCACTTGGCTTTCATGACCTGGACATGGACATGGGTGAGGCCCGACTACTGACTGGGAACGGTTGGTCTCTTGTCTGTTTTCCATTTGCTGTTTGCTGTTTGCCGTTTTCTCTGTCTGTTCTGCTTTTGATGCGCTTTTTTAGGGCGCGGCACGCAGCAAAAAACGCTCAAAACATTTGCCACGCAATCGATGCATGTGCAACGGACGGACGGACGGACGGACGCGGCAACAAGGCAAATCGGACCAAGGATAAAAGTTAACGCGCAGCGGACAATGGCCCAACTGGGTATGGCAGCAATTTCCTTCATTTCATTCCTTTTTTGTTTTTTTTTTTTTTTGGGTTTGGCAATTCCTCGAGGCTATAGAGTAGACAAGTTATGAATGGGCACGTTGAAAAGAACCTTCAAAGCTAAGGATAAAGCGGGAATTTGCTTGGCGTCAAAATATGGCAGTCGTGTCCGCGAATAACAAATGTGAAGCTTGCCTTTATAGAGTCATTAAATTCTGAGCATAGACTATTCTTTAACAAACTTAATCAAACTTATTTTTATATAACATCATTATTTAATCATCATTTTAAATTATAAAATCAGAAATCAAATTGAAGAATTTAAAAATCTAGTGCACTTCAGCAGCCACAAGCAGTGTAAATCTGTAATAATAATAATTTTTTTTGGAACATCAGACTGCGATTATGAACTGAATGCTGACAAATACACAGGGAAAGAGCAAACATAATCAAGTTGATATCTTTTTATACAACATTTTGCCGGCAGACGTGAGTTGTTATCTGTGGGATTGTTGGTTATCCGCCAAGTACAGTTACTCTGGCTGTGTCATCAGTCTCAACCCAGAGTCATTCAAAGCAATCAGTAATCAGCAGCAATGGCAGCCTGCTGGCCGTACGCATGACTCAATTCAATTCCCCAATCGCAGCTTCAGCTTCAAACAAAGCACGAGCGTTACACGTGTCTCGATAGAAAAAACCCTCTCTATTCACTCTATTCAGAGCCAACTGCATTATAACATATGCAATCACAATTGTCAATTGTAAAAATGGCAGCGAGAAAAGCGAGAGAGACACGCAGACACAGTCAACAATTACGGTTAGTGCCACAGTTTGACTGCGGAAATCCCACTACCCCCAGCCCCATAGACTGCCAATGATTGTTACTGGCTGTGTGTGTGTGTGGGTCTGTCTTAATGCGATTGTGCAGCAGGCAAAGCGAGCTGACAGCATCTATGTTGGTTCCTCGCATCGAGTGTATAATGGGCATGAATGAAGCAAACGGCGCCCGAGCAGGGACATCTGACATCTGGCAGGTGAGCAACAGCAACAGCAGAACAACCTAAAACTAAAAACAAGTTAGAACGCAGTATAGTCGGGTATAACCGACTGCGTAATACTCGTTCACAGTGTGGTAACAGCTTAAAACACTCGATTTTGGTAATTTGTGAAACCACATTTTCCGGCCAGATTTTTTCCCCTTAATGTAAAACTAGATAAAGTTGCCACTAAGGTAATAGAAAACCTGATTAAATAAAATATAAAAATTTTAACGAAAAAAAGATTTTTAAAGAATTTGGTGACTCTAGCTCCAAGATTTCTTTTCCAAATTAACAGTAAATAATAGATAATAAGTGAGTCATTGCTCAATCAAATATGCTCTCACTTTGCTAACGAGTATAAACATAAAAAAATGACAGTAACTATGGCTTTCAGACAGGCGTTTGACAGGCGTAACATTTGCCAAAGAAAGAGCGAGCAGCAGAGTGAGATGGCACTAAGCGCGGCAGGGGGCAGAGGGCAAGGGGCAAGGGGCAACAATGGCCGGACCGAGCGAGCGAGCGAGCGAGCGAGCGGCGTTGTCAATGCAAATTGTATGAATGCTAAGCTCCATTCCATTCCAGCCAGCAGAGTAAAAGCCAAATCCGAGCTATGCTGGCCGAGTAAAGAAAAAGCTTTTAAAATAATTTTTAAGCCAAATAAGAATCAAATGCTCGCAGCACTTTTAGCCAAATTGCGAAATAGTCGCATGCTCAATGTGCGATTTGAACCCGCCGGAAATATGGCCGTAGAACTTTTCCTTTTCCGAATAACCAAGCAATTTAATTTGTAAGCCAAGCCTGAGAGTATGCCACAATAAATTTTAATTAAAAGCAAGTGCCATCAATCAGGCTCTACTCAGCGTGCGAATTACACTCCAAGAAATGGGACTAAATTACGAATTCAAAAGTGTGTTGTCATGACAATAATATCAATTTCAGAATTCCAATGTTTTTTCAATGAACCAAATTTATCTTAGCGTAATATAAATTAAAATTTTCCACAATCTTAAAATATATGATGTACTTTTTGCGAGTGCAGGCACATTTTCCACTTCAATTAATCAGGAACAGCTTCAGCGTCAACGGCTGACGACGACGATGTCGCACATGTCAAAAAGCTTAGAATACTTTTAGGCACTTTTATCGCATTACAGGGAAGTGAGGCGGCTGCCTCAATCAGGGCGTGGCGCTACGTGTGCGACTTGTTGTGAGACATGCGAACCACTCGATTGATAAAACAAAAAAAGGGAAAGACAATGGCATCTTAGCTTGTTCGCCTCAGTGTAACAGCAGCCAACGCTCTTTGTGTGGGCGCATAATTATATGGACGCCCATTAAGTGGGCAAATTCGGTTTTCTTTCTTTTCTTTTAGTTTTCTTTTTTCTTGGGACAAGTCACCCACAAGTTAAGCTGGCAGGCAAAAAGCCAAGTCGATGGTGGACACAGGCAGCTGAGGCCGCAAAATGCAACGCAAAGTGAAATGTAAGTAGACTTGAGACGTAAAGCGCTGCGACTCAAGACATTGTCCGCAACGGGTTGAAGGGAGTCGGGGACAGGGCGGGGACTGGGTCCTGTCTGCCTGTGCGCCTCAATGTATGCTATGCTAATGAACCGAACGACTTCTCCTTAGCCCTCACTTAACCGCTCAGAAAATGACAGCAAATAGTTTGTGATAAGTTTCGCTTGGGGGCAGGCGAAACTAGTTCTAAGCAGCTGTACATTAACTGCTTTTTTTGTGCTAACAAGTTTCATTTGCATACCAAAACAGCCTAAAATATTTTGGGTGAATTATACATAGCTATGAACATTGCATAATTAAGGATCTGGGGCACAATCCAATTTAAGCAAAAACTAACTTCTTTGACAGCTAAGCATTTAATGCCCTTATCCTCTTAGCATCTAGATTAAACTATTCTATACATCTACTTATACATATTATCTCTGTACTTTGACACTACACCCCCAAAAAGCACTGGCGATGCCAAGAAAAAAAGAAATGGAATAATTTGAAAAAGTTTCCATTACATAGAAAACTTTTTTTTTCATATATTTGACAGAAAACAAAACTAAAAATGTGCGAATAGTTAAAACTATGAAGAAAATAAAGGGAAATGAACAAAATAGAAAATGGGAGAAAAGTTGTCATTAAAGTGCCAAATATTAAATACACTTGCAGACATAACAAAGTTTTTTAATTTCGATATACTATCGAAGCTCAAATCAAAATACTTTGCAAAATTGATTTTGTATTTTTTTAAAAGGTATTTTTCTGTGCGTTACAGACTTTGTGACGAAGTTATTATACTTTCTGCTAGGGCATAAAAAAGGGCCAAGTTAGAAAAAGCGTGCAAAATAGGCGCCAGTTGCGCTGGCCAAAAAGTTTTGACCGTGTCGAAAAATGTAATAAGTGAGAGAAAGTAAAACTAATATAAAAACAAGCAAGATTGCAGCAAAGGGTATGATGTACTAGAGATTACCCTAGATAAGGACTGGAATTGAATGTGTTTATTTAAAGGAAATTAACTTATGTGTAAAATAAAAATAAAAAATACATAACATTTGGATGGCAGGAATCACAGATGATATTTACCACTTCTTTCACAAATTTACAAATATGTATTTTTCGCTAATTGCCCATAGGGTATATAAAAAAGGTTGGCAAAATGGTTTCTCTCTCCCTTTTTTTTCGCGCACATTTAAACGTCAGTGCGGCAAATTAACGCGTCGAAAACGAAAATAAATTAAGCACCCAACATTAAAGCGCATAAATCAAAGAAGCCTCGCGAATGTGAAGTGTGCAAAATGGGCAGCTGCCAAGGCGACTTATTTAAATATTTTGTGCGCATGAAAAACATAGGAGCTTTTAGAGTACATTAGCTATAAGTTCGAGGATGTAACGAAATAGTTTAATATGCAGAAATGTTTAGAAAATTCTGTTATATGAAAGATGAGAAGAAATATCTGGTTTAAATTATAAAAAAATATTATAACTTTTTAATATAAATATGATGAATACTTTATTGGAATAAAACAAAATTTTAAACATGCGATTGCAATTTTCATTCCTGTACTGATTGTTTATAGTGCATTTGATAGTTTTTGTGCTCTAAATAAATGTTCCAATTTTTCTTCGTTTTTTTAGTATATTACATTTTCCCACTTTTTTGCAGCCACGCCTACGCTCTGATTACATTTGTTTAAACGCAGCGCTTTTGGCCATGTGCGCCAACCATTTATTTTGACTTTTATATTCATTTGTTTTTATTTTTATTTCACTTGCTCCGCACGCGTTGGTGTTGCAGGTTTTTTTTACATTATTTATACGGGTTTATTTTTAGTGGAACGATTTCGGCCTTGGAGATTGCGATTGCGTTTACATTTGATTTTGCGACAGCGAATACAATACGCATAATGTGTAATAATAATTTAATGAATCCAATGTCGAAATGGTTTCGAAATTTAAACATGATTTGCCGCAGGACACTTTAATTGGCCAAAAGTTGAGCTGCGTTTGCTGCTGGTAAATGAAGCAGAACTTCATTTAAATGCCTTCAAATGTCGTCTAATTATGGCTAATAACATGCACAAGCCAAGAACCGAAGCGAAGCAGCCTCGAATCCCGCTTTGATTATCATTCAGTCAAAAAGCAACGCAAATTGCCCAATTACGCAATCGATTTCAATAAAACAGCAAATGGACTCTCCGATATGTGGGTGGACGGGGACCCGCAACTGGAGTCGAGTGGGTGCTGAATAGTCGGTGACTGGCCACGGGATAAATCAGTTGCCATCGGTGACGCACACAAATCAACAGAACAACGGGACAACGGACACAGCAGAATGGAATAGAATAAAACAGAAACGAAAGCAAACTCAACGCCTGATAAATTCTTAAATAGCAAACAAAACGAATCCAGACAAAGGCCAATACAGCAATGCCAAAGGTATCTCGGGACGTGGCTGTTTCGGGGTGGGTAGGGCCGAAATTCTGTTCTGTTCCCATTCTTTGGCGTACTGGGAATATTGTATTTTATTTTATTTATTTTTTGCGCACACATCAACAAATACGCTGCGAAAATATTTATTATTTGCAGTGTGAGGGGTACAGCAAATAAAAAACATTTGAGCGCATAAGACTATGCAGTACATGACTATTAAATACCCTGTTTATCCAAAAAGGATAAGTATTATAAACTAAACTGCGGAGAAAGTTTCCTAGAGTTACAATTGAATTATCACGGTTGGGGATCAAGTTGAGACTGATCTTTATACGAATGGGATTTATATATGATATCTTAAATAAGGATTGATATTGTTGTCCTACGTACTTATTTACTTGTGTATTAAGGATATTTACATTATAAGATCCCTTGTGTAACAGAGATTGGCGTATAGATGTGTTCAGTTGGCCCTGTGCTGGACTGTGAAATGTTTTAAGCTGTCTTAAAATTGATATCTATTTAACTGATATACCCCCTATAAAAATAGAGTCTATTTAAATTCTGTCGATTGCGAAGACATGTGTAATTCCTTGCAGAGGCTGCTCCCTGTATTAACTTTAGCTATAGATAGTTGCTGTTTTCTTTGTTGTTTTGTTTGTTTAGGCCAGTTTGGCTTCGGGTTGTGCATTTTCCAAAAAAAAATCAATGTCTTCTTTAGAGTGATTCATTTGCCTGTCACGAGTCTATGCAAACTTTGTGATGAGTACTTTAAATACTTGTCGAACAACTTTTGGCACCTTTTTCCATTGACTCGTTTGAACTTTGTGTGGGCCTCAATTGGCAGACACGAAGAAGGACATGCCTCGAAGCGTGCCGCACACAATTTTTAATTGAAATTAGCATACAAAATTTGATGTTGCCGCAAATGAAATTTGAATGCCGCTCTGCAAGGACTCCAGCTGTGAGTTGCCAACTCGTAATTACAACAGACGCTGGGCCTGATTGAAGGGGAGGAGAACGGTGGGAGGAGCTTCCGTTCTGGACCATAGCCAACTATGGGGGCTAATCAGCAGCCAGGCAAAATAGCAGCCAATTTGCCGCAAAACTATTTGTCGGCAATTTTTTTTTGTGTTTTGCTGCCCTTTTTTATTCATTTGACTTGAGGCGCCAACGCCAAATTGAACCGTGAATTGTGGCGCATGTCCTGGCGACTGTCCTGTCAAATCGCATCAATACAAATTGAACGCTTTGGTCTTTATTCAATAAACAAATAAGCGCATCAACAAAATCTGTTTGTCTTATATATTATGACTAGGCCAGTTTCTATATATATAGTACTAACACCAATTCCCCTCCTCTCCTACGCCTCCCTTGCCCATTGGGCGCGTTGGACTTTTATTTACGCATCATTTGGTCGTTTGTGCCTTTTGCGGCTGCCACTCACTAATAACGGAATTTATTATAGCTGCTTATCAATCACTTGAGCTCCAAGTGGAACTGGAAATAGAAATTCGAGTGGGTGCGAAGACAGAAGTGGAATATAAATCGAAACGGAAATGGAAATAGAAATGGATATGCTGGCCAGCCCAGCAAATGCCAGCTCATTAGAGCTCTACTGCGTAGAAGATTAGTAAACAGTGCTAAAAAAAAACAACAACAAAAAACAGTGTATCTTTTAGGCAATGACGCGTTAAGCGATTGTGTATGTGCAAAGAGTTGTGGGTTTGTGTTTGTGAAATTCCAAATTTATGACACTTATATTTCATATGACATCATCAGCATTGAAAATCACTCTTTAACGCGTTCAAAATTCAATATTTTTAACTGCTTAATAAAAATATCGACATAAATAAATTTTATCGAATCGCCACGCCCCAAGTGGGCGCAGCCAAAAAATGTTCAATGAAAGAGCTTAGATTGGCTGTTGATACAATGGATCTGGTTTAAACACTTGGAACCTGGTTGAAATGATTGCATCAAAAGGGGATCCAGTTCAATAAATATGTGTGTATTATATAATTAGATATGTTACGTAAATTAAGAACTTTGTTTGTCTAAAGGGAGCGATCTGTCAAGTCTTTTGGATGCGTTCTTTCGCTTTCTTCTGCGGCTCCTTAACAGATTCCTTGCAAGGACATTGGGTTGGGTGGGTTTTCGCAGCTATTCCATATACCTGAATTTCATGTCGCTAGGAGCTAGGATACCCTTATATATCAGCACCGACCTTGGTTTTGATAGTTTTCGTTACCTCATTGACGTGCTTTTTAAAAGTGAGCCTTCTGTAAAGGGTAACGCCCAGGTATCGGAATTCACTCAGCTAATCCAGTAGTTCGCCGTGAAGGAATAAACCTGAAATGTAAATAACATAAAATCTTGTCAATTTGATATAATTGTGAATTTTGCAGTAAGTTAGGATTTTGTTTGCTGTCTGAATTTGATGCACTGCTAACTGGAGGAGTCGTGTAGTAAACGCACTTAGTCAGCAACTATGATAGCCTTGGCTATCTGCAGGATACACAGACACACACACACTGACGCACACTCATGGCCATTTCGTGTCCGGTGATTGTAACTTTTGGGTGCTCAGCGATGATAAACACATAAACAAACAACACTCAGCGCCAGATAGGGGAAGGTGGTAGAGAGAGGGATGGGTTGGGAGGAGGTGGGTGGGGAGGCATCGCATTAATTCCAGGCCAACACTTGAGCCGCTTATTAGGCAGCCACAAAAGCAGCAAGAGGCAGAGGCAAATTATGTAGCCTTTAGATGGGCGTGGCACCGGCCACACACACACGCACACGCACACACCAGGGTCGAGGTCAGGCAAATGGTGTTGCAAACAATAACTTTAGGCTTTTCCATGTCAACAGACATTAACACAAACGCCAGCCAAGAATCGACCAGCACATTGTCCAAATCGACTCAGACGGACGCCAGCGGGGTTAACGGGTGCCGGGGGGGTGAGGGGTTGTCAGAGATAAGTGCTAGGGACAACTTGTTGTGGAGATGCGTTGATAGCCCGCAAACAGCAGAGTGCCATTGAGCATATTTTGACAGAAACCGCCCAGAAGAAGCGTACTTTATTATTTGCACACTTTCTGTGGGTGGGGGATGGGGAAGGGGAGGGTTTTCCCCTCGACTTGTGCGCCTTGATGTATGCAAAATTTTATGTTGATAAACTTATCAACAACAACATTTGCATTGTATGCGGGCTTTTCATGTACTTCGCTGCTTTTGCATATACTTCTCACGCTTCTCTCTGCCGCTCTTTTATTTATTTTGTGTCCGGATGTTGACGATAAGTCGCTTGGAAAGTCGCCTTTTGATGCTGGCAAACGGACAAGTTTCGCGTTGCTCGTCGAAGGCAAAAGTGCGAAATGAAAAGTGTTGCCTAATTTGCAATGCTTCCAGCGTGGCTTATCTGCTTGTTCCGGCGCTTCTCTCTCTGCGAATTTCCATAGCATACTTTTGAGTGCTTCACAAATATTCGCGACGCTGGAAAGTTCTATTCTTCAGCTCTGCTTAATACTTGGGCAAATAAATAAAATAACTAAATCAAGTTGCACTTTTCGCCATTTTTGTTAGCCTGGTTTGGTATGCTCTGAACTCGAGTTCGAATGCGCATCCATTACTCGAGTGTTGGCCAAATAAGCAAACGGTTAAAAAGCTCCGAAAGAACTTAAATCAACGTAAACTTAATGTTATTAAAAATATTTTATAGCACTTAAAGGCCTTTTAAGCACTTGGCTTAATGCTCTTTCCACCCTTAAATCTGTCCACATTGTCTTTCTGCAGTATTCCGTTTTACGAGTTCGCGACTCTTCGCTCATTGATAAACATTTTGGTTTCAGCTGAAAACTGAAATCTGTTTTCTGTTATTAATTAAACCGTTATATGCGCAGCTGAAACTGCTGAAGGACCCTTCAGCGAGTACATGAATATGATAGCTACTCTAATAGTGGGCATCATGATTTCTGGGTCAATTACTGTTGAAAATTATCACCAAAATATGCTCCATTTTAATAAGTAAATAAGTAATTAACATTACACATAATAATAGTATATTAAAGATTTCATATGTTATAAAATCAGCAAACCAAAACAAAATTATATTGTGCATTTAATTGTGTTTAAAGTTAGTATCTCGTATGTCTGGTTTTATTTCCATCAACTAACTCATAATTATGAAGGATTTTATTCATTAAAAAATAAAAACGCCTGTCAGCGTATTTAAAAGTTGTTAAGGTAAAGCAGGATTTCCCTCCGTTTTCCTTGCGTATATTTTTTATTTTATTAAGAATTTTTTTGCGTGAAATGTTTTAATAAATGTGTGTACACAACACACACACACACAGAGACTGGCACACCAATACATATTTTTTTTAAAATTTTGCCGCCTTTTGGGCGGGGGGGGGGGTGGCGGGGGGTGGGGAGGTTGGGGGGGGGGGGGGGGGGGGTTGCAACCGGGCATTAAGCCAAAGCTGATTACGCTTGAATTTACCTCCAGCCTCGCCTTTTGCGTCCATTTTGCACAATTCGCCTTTGTAAACCGTGTTGAAAAAAATTTAAAAATGTACCCACAGTCCGAACGAAGCTTTAATTAACAATTATAACACACGGCGCTAAAGTTATTAAAAAAAAGGAAAAAAAACAAAAAAAAAACAAAGAAAAAGGAAAACATTAAAATTCTTTGCAATCTGGCAAATATTTCATTAAACTTTAGTTACTCCGTGCGAGCAAAAAGCGTGTAAACTTCATTCCATGAGCTTTTTGCATTCTTACAACGCATTTTATACCCTGTAAGAATGAAAATTGTGGGTATTTTAGAAGAAAGATTAGCTTTAAATATATATTTATTATCATGTAGCCTTCTTGTGTTGTAATCAAGTTTTTTCCTGAGCTTTTAATGTATTGATAAAGCACAAAATGGAATCGACGTAGCAGTAAATAAACAACTGTAGTTTGAATTTAAGGGATAACTCCTAGTCGTGCACAAATACTAGATATTTTCTGACTTGCTTTTCCGATACGAGTGTGTGTGTGTGCGTTTATATTCGTGTTTTTCACTCAGTTTCCTTCTACACATGCAGTTAGCAGCAAAATTTTCATTTAAATGCCCAGCAGCCCGCAAAGTATGCAACGATTTTGTGTGTGTGTTTCTCAGCAACTCATTTGCAAGTGTGTGTGTGTGTGTGTGCAGCGGGTGTGTGCGTGTGTTGTGTGCTAAATGCGCTTGTTCTAGATAATTAAAAATGTCATGCAGTTTTAGCTTCCTCGAGTTTTTGTGCTTAATTTCATTCAGCTGTTTTTTTGTTGACTATGCGTGTGGTTGTGTGCGCGTGTGTGTGCATGTGTAACTGTGTTTCTGACATAGTAAAACCTAACAGGATTTTTGTTTCAAGCTTTTGGTTTAATTTTAGCCTTCGATTAAACGAGAATTGTGTGAAATTCAGTGCGCTTGACTTAACAATTAGTTGGCCAACACGATGGACTTAATCCAATGTGACATTATCACAATTTGCTGATCATAACAGCTGACTGATTTCGAATAGGCTTTAACTACCTTTATCTACCTCTACTAAGTCCCGAAGTCCCCACTACTTCAAGTCCCGCTTTCAAAACAGCCTTAGGAATCTTTTAGCCACATTTTTGCAAAAACTTGGCCAATTCACATTCAGTGCCATAAATCGAACATTCGCACGAAATTGACACACACACACACACACACTAACAGCCGCCTAACGACGCATAAATCGCCTTAAAATTCGTGTCAGTGGAACGTCGAACGCAAAACGATTTTCAAGTAGTATTCACATAGTATTCACGTAGTATCCACGTTTGAATCCCTCCAATCTCAACCGCCAGTTGAGAAAATAGCGCGTCACGCAGCAAACGCGACCACGCCCCCGCCTAGCTTAACTGGGTGAACGCCCACGCAGCTGCTGGCCCGCAGCATTTTTCTGTCATATTCAAATGTGTCACGCGACAGACAAAAATAAAAAAAATAAAAATGGAGAAAAAGACAAGCTTTGCACATCTTTCCCAGCCACAGGTGCGAAAATGACACCAAGCGAGGTGCTGATAAAAAACAGCGAAAGATAAAGCTGCAGCTGAAATACACTATGTCAACAAGATTTGCTTTATCTTTTAAGAAAAAGGCAAGACGAAACATTAAAAAAAAATACATATATATATAAATAACTTAATCTAACTTTTATGTCCCATAGAAGAATTTGTTCAAACTAACATATAGTGTATATATAATATATGAATATATTATATTTTTATATTCCAGCACTTTTTGCTGGTTTAATTTTAATTTCATATTCTGAAATCACCTAAAATCTGGGATTATAAAATTAAAATCTTCAGTATTTACAACTGGTATTCATATTTATTGTTAGTTCTATTAACAAAATGTGCATAAAGTTTATATAAATACAAATTGTTATATGCCAGAGATAAATGCAGCTAATGTAAGTTAGATTTCACATTAAATACAAACAAATTGGACAAGACGAATTGTAAGAATTGAAAATGATTTTAGCATCGCAATAAATTACGATAACCGATACGTTCCAAGGCGAACTTGATTCTGAGTCCGCGTCGGCTGTTTAGCAGATGTTCGGCCGATTTCGACTTGACTATATGCCTGGGATAAGGCCTATCGGGTGCATCGATTATCAGTTGGAACTGGCGGGAGGAACCATCAGCTGAATTGGAGTCATGTGCATCAGCTTTGGACACGGCTTTGCCAGACTCGCTTGTGAGCAACTCTCTCTCGTTAGTCCATCTCTTTGTCAATTGCTGCTGCAGCTGCTCCGTTTCGCTCTGGGATCTGTTCTTCTTCTGCTTATCTATCAAGACCTGGCGATACCGCGCCCGCAGATCCGTCATCGCCTCCACAAGCTTCAACGAGCAGGTGCTGTCCGTCCGCCATTCGCGATCCAATAGAATTGTAATCGATTGGGAGTGCTTCACATTCATATTCACCTTCACACTATCGACCATGTCGCCGGCCTGCTGATGTGGCTTCACAACGGCCACTAAACGCTGCACATTGCTGGGCTCTGTTCTCAAGTCAAACATATTTTTGAAGAAGCTTTGCTTGCTCAGTGGAAACATATATTCCTTTTTTTGTATACTTTTCGATTTCTTTTATAACTTAAAAATTTATACAAATTTCAGGGAAAAAAATCGTATATTCTTTACGTGGGATTTTTCAAATAGATATGAGAAATTTGAAAGGAGCAGCGAAGATATTTCTCGAATCACTTGACAGAATACTCAATGTTATCGAACAGACGATAAGGAATTGGAATGAAATTTAATAAATATAATAAAAACTAGTAAGCAACAAAATCGGGTATAACCGACTATACAATACTCGTTCACAGTGTAATAACAACCAAAACAAGAACCCTAGGCAATAGTTGTACTCATTAAAATACTCAATTAGAAGACAAATCCTAATCAAAAAGCGATTTGGTAAAAAAAATAAAAGTTTTATATGGTAACTAAGGATAAATAAAATGTTACCCCGTTAGAAACGGTTTAGTTTTGTTTTTTGTTTTTTTTTCTTTTCATAAATTGGGAAAGAAGGAAAGAAAAAGAAAAAGAAAGAAACAAATTATTTGAAATTTAAGTAATGAAGGTTACACAATTTTTTAGAATTTAGAATCCATCTAGAGAAACTTTAAAATCAGTTCAGTGTTGAAAAAGTTATGGCAGCTTAACATATGGAACCCATTAAATAAATCTTCACTCTTTCTGTCTCTCTTTCTTGACTCTATTTATTTGCCTTAATCACAAATTGTTTTTCGTAAACTTCAGGTGAGGGTAGAGTTCAAACTTTGCTATTACTGACTACCCAAATGGCAACACCTTTACAGTTATTTTTTGTTGGAAAATTCGAAAAAAGTAATAACAATAGTTTAATGATGTTGGCGGCAACATAGCAAACCCCAGCATAAAGTTAACGCTCCAACGAAGAATACTGCAAGAAAAAGTGCAACGCTTCATAAAGCGGGTAAAACAGGAGGGGGAAGGAAAGATCTATATCGGAGAGCTGCAATGGGTGAGTGTGCGAGTGTGTGTTGTTGTGCCTGTTACTTATGTTAAGTGAAATGGAAAGCTGTGAAAATGGGAAAGGAAACGATAAAGCAGCAACGGGACATCTACTGATGCCAGCTGGGCTGGTGGATGAAGGGGGGGATTCAATTGGGAAGGTGCTGACGATGACTTTGATTTCGTGCTGACATTTTATTGGCAGCTGCCGCTGCTGCCAGGCATGCCAACTCATTTCACAGCTGAGTGGCACAGAGCATCGCATGTTATCATTAGAATTTTATGCATGGCTGATATGCGAGAGATGATTCTGAGATAAGCAGCTCTTCACATATTAATGGCAACACAGATACATGTGAACATCAGGTATCAGTGTGTGTGTGTGAGTGTTTGTGTGTGTGTGTGAGCGCTTCACTTCCGCCTAGGCAGAAAGCTGCAAGAGTAGCAGAAACTTTGTTAATTACTGGCAAATGCTCTGCATTTTTAATTGCTTGGCTCCGTGACTGGACGAAAAGAAAAAGTGCATGAAAATCTGAACATGGAAAAACAAAACTACTTCGAGATTGCTTCACAAATTCGGAAGAGGCGAAAAATGTTAATTATATAAAGTTTATAAATTTGCATTGCATATACAAAAAATTTATCTGTGTATAATGTAATGAAATGTTTTAAATGCATCCGCTGTGAATATGAAAAATTTAAAATCAATTTTAAAATACGCAAGAAAGTTCATCAAAAAATGCTACACACAAATTGAAAATATTAATTGAAACTTTTAAAGTGCATTGCGTACTTTCTTTGAATAAAAGAAAGCAAAAATAAATGTTATTGAAATTTCAAATAAAATAAAAAGTTATTGAATCCTAGCTGGAATTGTGCAGATAAAAAAAACCGTGTATGTATTCATCTCCCAGTCTATCATAATTGAAATAAAATTATTTAAAGAAATTTTAATTTATACAACGGCAATTAAATAAATAAAACTGTCTTTGAGCTAAGCAATTATTTAGTGAACTTTAAATCTTGAAGTATAGAATTTATATTATGACATAAAATAACGCAGCGCATAAATTTAATAATGGATTTATTAAACAGCGACAGAGAAATGTGTGCAACATTTTATTTCGTCATTTTTTTGTTGCTAATTAAAATGAGAAATTTTGTTGGTAGCCGTAAAACTCAATTTTCGTGTCCAATTTGCATTTCTGAGAGATTTAATTGGTTTTGCCCGAGGGACTTTTCTCAGTCCCAGTCCAACATTCGTTTGCTCTTTCTAAATGTACATATATATACCTGTCTTTATCGTGCTCGTTTTTTCTCTGTCTTTTAAAATATCAAACATTGTTTACCGTTTTGAAATCGTATGTGGTTCACAATAAATTTACAGTTTTTATTTTGCGCATTCTTTCATCACACAAAAACTATGCCCCGGGTGGGGGAGATGGGGATAAAAGAGAAGGACAAAAGCAGGTGAAGGAGGCAGCTGGGAAAGGACCTCGCTTGCAAATTGGCTGCTGGGTAAGCAGCAAAACATTTTTCGATGACAAACGGAAAAACAACACACACACACACACACACACACACATGCACATACACACAGATTGAGCAAATACAAGAAGGGAGACAAAAACAGACAACAACAGTTATTCACGTGAAATTTTCCAAATTCTCAAGTGTATGCAAAAAAGGTACGCCATGCATTTTACCACAGCCTGCAAAATGGAGGACTGGGACTGAATCCTTAGATACACCACACACACACATACACACACACACACACGTACAGCTGCAGATTTGAGAGTTTTTTCTTTTTTGGGGTCATGCGTGTGTGGGATTTGCAAAATGTGATAGGGAAAATCTTCGGAATTGTGGGCAAAGTGGTTGGGCTGATGCTTTCATGTGGCTGCAAATCAACTGCGGAAACTGTGGATATACAATTATGAGCGTTCTATGCGAAGGATACGGATTGCTTGTGGCCCTCGAACTGGGACAGTAGGGAATCCAAATTGGAGAGTGTTGCGTGTTCCTAATTTAGTAGCATGTGGTATCTAAAAGAATCTGATTAACTTTTCTGATGCTATCTGTCATAGCTAAATAATCACGAAGATAAATAGAAATGGGTTTCTCAAAAGAACTTATCATTGTCAAGTTAAAAACTAAAAGGATTAACGCTTTATATGTGTGATATATTCAAAAATTGAGAATAATCTAAGCTCGGAATTAATTATTTATTTATTTTATTTTCAGGATTTTAGGTGACAATTATTACATTGGTTAATTTATTAATTTATGCGTTCAATTTACTGTGCTAACTGCCGGCAAACTCTTAAAACGATCTTTGTTCTAGCTATCGATAACTTACGACTCTCTATTGGTCAGTGTTACCAGCTCGCTTAAGGCTACAGCATTTTATGTCTCAGACATTGTTGGAATATAAAAATTAAAAAAATTTTAAAAAATATAATTAATATAAAATATAAGATCTGGCTACTGGCCTATTGGCAGCTACTGTGGAGCTTCGAGGTGAAGCGCTATTGCCCTGTTCGCATAGGCCGTACCTATGCTGGGCACATATACACCATTCCCCACTACCTCCCCCTCCCGCCATCTTTCCCTTTTGTGTTGTGCATTGCGAACTTTTCAGCTCGCAACACTTTGAAATTGCAACTTTTGGCGTTTGGGACATGTGCGCATCAAGTTGGAATTGAAATGCTGCCACACCCAGGCAATGCATGCATAATGATGCACCGACTCCAATCGGAGCCAAGTCCGAGACCAGGTTAATTAAGTGCCACGGACCCTGTCGCTGTCCTTGTGGCTGTCCAGGGGCGGCGGCTAATTAAAAGTCGGTCGCCGGCCTACGTGTGTGCAATGCCAATGTTGAAATTAGTGCTTAAATGCCACGCCCACTTGGCCATGCAAAACACGCACAACTAGCAAAACAATTAAACTGGCGCCATCAGCGTTCAGTTCGTGTGCTGTTGCCTGGACAGCTACTCCTACGTCCTGGCCATAGCTTTATTTTTCGCCCCGCCTCCCTCTGCTCCTCTCCATTGATCTTGGTTAGGTGACGCTGGGATACGCCAATTAATGACTTCACTTCACATCGCCGGGACTAAACAAATTGACAGCATTCGAAGCTTTTAATGCGCCCCAAAAGTATGCTTTGCATTTTTAAGTTCTCTCTAATTGACATTTTCAAGTGTTTTCGACCCAATGTGCAATTACCGGGAAAGTGCCTGTAATTTGTTAGGCAACTGAAACTAAATAAGTTGTAGATAAGATAAACTTAGTGCAACTTCTTCAGATCTGAATATTACAGCGAATTGAATTCATGACTTGATATGTCAGGCAAAGTTAACCTGTATACAAATGCATAGGTAACCTTTTCGAAACTTATTTAACCTATTGAAAATTATGATTATATATTATATACAGTAACTGATATGTTACCCGGCATTGATCGGCTATTTCTCTTACATTTATAATATTAATTAATTGAATTAGTGAATAAAAGAAAATAATGAAAACAATGCAACCATAATTATAAACAACAACAAAAAATATCTTTCCGTACAAAAATAAAACTTCAATGCTTAAAAACATTTTTGTTTAAAAAACACTGTCAATTCAATGTTGCTTGAATGAACATGAATAGATTTCCGGTGTTGAAAGAAAATCTTTTTACAATTTCATGCAATTTGTTTGAAATTTCTTAAAATTTTCAGAGCCTACCATGCGAATAAACAGCGCTCATGTTTCTGTCAACAAACTTGAATTCCCATTTCCTGCAATACTCGTAATTCGACAAGAAGAAAAAATAGCAACAAGGATACCTATAGTTAGCGTATGAAAGGATTGCGTTGAGCACATAAAATGGATTGGATAAATTTGAAACAAGCCCCGAAAAGTTGCCTTCGGTGTAGCTGCCTGTTTCCAGTTCCATTTCTATTTCTGTTTCTGTTTCTAGTTCGAGTTCGATTTCGATTTTCATTTCTATTGTCATTCTGGTTGTCGCTTTGCTTTTGATTTCAATTTCAATGTCTTTGTCCCAGTTCGATTTTATGTTCAAATTGGAAATGGTGTTATGTGAGCTAGATGAAGCATGCACTCAGCTCAAACAGAGGCTGAAAGCTGCCACCAAGATAGAAAGACAGGCAGACAGAGACAGAGACAGAGAGAGAAAGAGAGGCCATGGGGGAAAAGCAGTCGGCAAATGTGGCCAGTCAAGTGTAAGAACAAAGTACTTGACGGCAGGTGGAGTCGAGTGGAGGTGGATGTCTCTACCAGGTGGATGCCAAGAGGTCCACATCTGAGCATGTATTGGTCTCGCACCTGGGCCCCATATTGACATACATGAAGTAGCTTAGTGATTGACAAATAACAAATAGACACGTAACTAAGATACGAGCGGCAAACATTGATTTGATTAACTTTTGACTACTGCACTGGGCATATCTGCGGATCCGAGAGCTATTTACGTAATTGACAGCTACCCACCTTCACAATGGGCCAACCTGGCGACTTAATGTGCCATCAAAGTGCTTAAAATAACGACATGGAAAATTCATTCATGGAAGCGTTGCCAACGCATTAAACTGTAATGTTATTTACCATTAATAACACCATACGCAACAGCCGTTAACTTAACTGCTGCTAAAGAGAGGTGTTTTTCACTGGAATTTAAATTACATTTGATTTTGTCTACTAAAGTTAAATTCAAAGTTACTCTTCATAGCTAAAACAAGTAAAAAAGTTAAATTAGTACCAAAAATTAAAACAAAATAATTTAAAATAGTCAACATAATTTAAACGCAGAAATAATCTAGAAGATAAATCATGAACAAAATGACATCAAACATGAAAATAGGTTCAGTTTTGACCAAGTTATGCGAGTTTGAAATATGGGACCTAAGAACCCGACAAAACGTGTCAAAATTTTTATAATAATAAATTAAAAAATCTTGTTTTCAAAAATGCATAAATTTTAAATGCAGAACTAATCTAGATGACAAAACATTATCAAAATGCCATCAAACATGAAAATCGGTTCAGAGAAATTTATGCAAGAAGGAAATATTTATTCAATGGATCCGTAAGTTCTCCATGTCAAAGAAAGAAAACCATAGAAAATCGACTTATCTACAACTACTGATCTAAACCAATATTAATTAAATGAATTGATTTTAATTTTAATACTAAGCTATAAAGCTGATATGTTACATTCTAGTCTATTTTCTATACATTAAGCATAATTTAATTAAGTCAAATAATTTTATGCCACAAAAAGTATTATTTAAGCCCATAGTGCCTGAATATCTACGCACATGTGAAGAGCCCGTTTTTTTCGAAGCTCTGCTTTAGGCCACTGAGACAACTCTTTTTGGCCTGATACAAATTTAAAATTTCTTGTTATTTGTTATTGTTTTGTGTTTGCTTTTTCTAGCGTGCGAGTCCCTGCGGCGTCGTTGAGTTCCCCCAACGCCTTGTAAAACATGCTGCATGTGTGTGAGCGAGAGAGAGTGTGTGTGAGTGTGTGAGTGTGTGTGTGTGTGTGT